>JAHWFP010262776.1:9536-23946 GCA_023313725.1 Lithobius niger | reverse complement strand
AAAATATTAAAACAAGCAAAGAAAGCACTACACAAGCAGGCTCCCCTTCCCCTCATCCGTTACATCTTCATTGCCAGGATGACAGCCTAGTTATGTAAGCTTTCCACGCTTTTTTTTACTACGACTTTGAAAAATGAAGCCAACTTTTACTGCTTTGAAATATAAGGTACTGATTTTAACTCATCCATAAAACGTAGTGCTTTTTAGTGTACAAATTTGAACCTTGAACGCATTTTTCATACAACTGAAACCTTATAACCCTTTCCTACCAGTTTTTTTTTCCATTCCCAAATTCTCAGATCTCTGTAACCAAACCCAGACAAGCTAGGTTTGATACCCAGGATCTCCCACAACCGGGACCCAAGCAACCCCAGGGTCAATACTGACTTTTCTTCAGTTTCTTTGGCTTCGCATCAAAATGAAAGGAGACGGCAATGAAAGCAACCACCAGTAAAAAAAGAAAAATAAGGAAAAAAAAGTGGCGTTACAACTCTTGGTTTGAGATACGACCTGGAAAAGAGCCAAATACTGCGTCTCCCTCACAATGCCGCCTAGAAGTGTCTAGCTGTTGTCGAATAGGCTGCAGGCTGGCCTTTCTGATCGAGAAGTCTCGCCTATGAAACGACAACCAGAAGTAAGCAATGGCCACAGCAGAGGGAGTCTAAAACACAGACTCTCAAGAGGAAAGGAGCAACTTTTAGTAAAAGGGCACAGTAAGTTTTAGTGGAAATTTTATCTGGGGATATTTTTTTGCTTTTTTTTTTACACTTTCATTAGCTTTTTTTGCCCTTTCAGTCCTTTTAGGCTTTTACTTTATTTTATGCCCTTAGGCACTTTCTCAAGCACCGCCACACCAGAAAATATCGGCTCAAAGAGGCAATTTTTCTTTCAAAAAGGGCATTTTGCGAAAAGGGCAGGGCAATGCCAGTGTCGTCTTAACACCTGCTGAGGTCCTAGGCGCTGCAGGATTCGGGGAAGGCCCCAAGAATTTGGGCACCACTTCCGCCATGCCCTTTCTGATGAATCGTGACTAAACTCTATAACTGTATTACAAAATTTTATTTGGAATTTTATTTGGAAATAAATGAAAGGTCTACTAATAGTTAATGATAAAATTATACAGGTAAGCAAACTGTGATGCTTTTAATTAAAGTAATTTTTTTTTAAGTTAGCACTGACTATTGGGCTGCTTACAGTAAAATATTTGTGTTCCTTTCCCTTTTTTTCAAGTAACTTTTTTTTTTTTTTTTAATTTGAGCCGTGGATGCGTATACTTGTGATGCCCCTTTCAGGCCCACCCAACTTAAAACGCTCCTTGGCTTTAAAGGGATATTCTTTCTTGCCCTATAACAGCCACGCGCAGTGCTCACTCCGTACACGTTGCACTCATACCGTTTCGGTCAGCGTTACCGTACGTGACGCGGCGATGAGCGTGCGATAAGAAAACTCAATGAAACGAAGGTCACGTGACAGCATGAACGTCAAAACGGTGTCGTCATAAGCCGGAAACGATTATACGTCACGAAAGTTAGACCCAACATCTAAGCATGTCAAACTGGTAAATATGAGCAGGATGCCTGAAAACACTTCCCAATATTCAACAGAAAATCTCTTAGACACAACACTTGAAAATAGATTTTCAAAGTAGTCTAACAAAGTAGACAAAGTAAACAAATATAGACAAAGTAATCTAGATTTAAAAAGTAGTCTAACAAAAAAACCAGTTTAACACCCAAAAGATTACCAGTAACACTGTTTTACGGATGTCCGAACGAAACGATTTAGTTCAACCTATACCTACATGCTGAATGAAATAGGCAAAATTGCACACGGAAGTCCATCTCACGTCTCACACGCACTGTATAGGTCAAGGTCATCTCCTGCTACTCTTCTGGCAATGTGCTAGCTGGTGCAGAGAGCTGCATCAAAGACAGTTCAAGTGCTGTTCTCAGTTTCAAAAAAATACTTAAAAATGAAAGTCCGATACTGCTTATCCCAGAATTTGAATAATTCCAGTATTGCATTTCATTCATTTCCTCCCATAAAAATAACAGATATGTACTTTAATTTCAATTTCTACAACATTGCCGATTGACGTATGAAATTGAAAAATAAAGTAGTTCAATGACAAGCAGGTAAACTACAAAAAAAAAAAATAGTTTAACTACGTACTGGTTATCAACTGTATTTTCGGCAGTAGTTTTAACTATCGTTTAACTACTCTGAAAGCAGTTTAACTAGTAATTGCAACTACACGCAGTTGACTACTGCCCATCACTGCGTACATCCGTGGGGGGCTGGCTACGTCCTTTGGAAATTTATTTTTCCGATTTTCGGTTTGCGAAACTTCTGCCAAATTGGAACGCAATCACACATTAAACCACGATTGCCGAATCGACGTATTTGGTTTGGCGATTACACACAAACTATACAGCTTGACCATCGTAAAGTCTAATTCCTTACAAGAACGTACAGTATACAGTATATTGGAAGAACGTTTACAGTATAATAGTATAACGCCAGAAACCGCAGCTATATCATTGTCCAGTTAGACGTTTATCAGGTATATTATTGTCTAGTTAGACGTTTATCCATTATACGATATTCCGTTTCGATCATTTTCCAGATTTTTTATTTAGGCAGATATTAGACAATTATCCCATTAGACGATTTTCTAGTTAGACTTTCGTCAGACGCCCCCAAGAATACTACGGCGTCATCAGTTACTGTCGACAAAAAATGAGCGAAGTTTGCAAACATCCCTTGTTGCATTGGAGACAGTGTTGTGGCTCATTTTTTTGGTTGGGTACTTGCATCTTGTCCATTTGCTTTCGTAGCGCGTCGCTGGATGGCGTTGATGGCAGTTGCGACGAGCGATTTTCCGACTTTGGTTTTTCAGCAGGCAAAGCATACGCAAATTTAAAGAATTTTTGTTGGAAGCATCAGATTTGGAATCCAGTTGAGAATTAATGCTGGCTGAAATTTGAGCATCCATTACATCCATCTTGATATTTACTAACGATGCGGCTGATTTTCGCGTTTCGGAAACTACTGGTGAGCCAATAGGTGAGCAGCTTACACCACCTGTTCATTTTGTCACCTTTATTATTCCGCAACAACATGTCTGATATTAAATTTTCTTTGTTAAAACCACCGCTGTGTGTAACGCTATCATTGTTCAAAATTTGGTGTTAATTGATGCAGTGGTTTTTTTTCGTGATGCGGATACAATGGTTGCATTGGAGAGTGGATTCATAAACGGTTAAAATTGACGGAAGAGCACCGAAAATACTTAATAAAACCACAAATGGTGCAAAGCACACACTAAAAAGCGACATTTTGGAATAGTTTCATTCCGTTGTCAAAGCAGACATTTTCTTAGCAAAAGCTAAAAGTCAACATATGTGCACTTGAATGGTTTCCCATCCCAGACAAAGAAACAGACAGAATAAAATCGAAAATGAAGTGATAAAATGAACAAGTGTCAGGGAGAGAGAGGTCTGCGCACCCATGTGTAGCTCATGCGCTGACACTGGTTCATTTTAATCACTTTATTTTCGATTTTATTCTGTCTGTTTCTTTGTCTGGGATGGGAAACCATTCAAGTGCACATATGTTGACTTTTAGCCTTTGCTAAGAAAATGTCTGCTTTGACAACGGAATGAAACTATTGCGAAGAGTCGATGGATGCTTGTGCACCATTTGGCTTGTCTTTTTATTAAAGATTCGTAAACGGTGCTCCACTCGGCCTTCGACCTCACTTCGCTCCAATAATTGAGGTCAAAGCGAGTGAGGATAGTTTTTTTGACAGCTTGGACTTTGTTACGTATACAGCAATAGAACTTGGAAAGATTCCGTCCTTATCACCACCATTCTGACCACAAGCAGCGGTAAGTCAGACCCGTCGTGCATCGCTGCAAGCCAACCTCAAACTGACTCACTGGAGGAAAACGGACATCTTTTGGATATCCGACGTGATAGTAACTATTTGGCGGACACAGCAACGCCTCCTAGACCTTTATCTGCACCGCATTCAGCCGGTTCCATTTTGAGTCGGTCGTTCGTTCCATCATTTGTTTGCCTACTCCGCTGTTCGTTCTATCAAGCAATATCCCCACCGTTCTTATTGCTTCCATCATGTGGTCGTATCCCAAGGGATTTTGCAATGGGGACTGCAAGCAAACCAAACCTTCTCCCCCTTCCCCCTCCCCCCTTCTCCCCACACACATGAAAATACTCCCCGCAGCCATGTGACTGGGCTTATCGTGCAAACGCAAGCTGCGGTGTGTGCCTTTTCCAGTACCACGGAGTTGCAGAACCACAGAAGATAAAAAAAATAGAAAAAATACTAAATACACGCCAGACTCTTAGAGAAATATGAGACTGTCCTTTATATACGTTAGCCAGCCTCGTATGAAAAGCAAACATCGAAGGCTTCTATTACATTAAATGTAATTGGGTTTTCTCCGTTTACTCTTCGTGAGGATTATACGCTACAATAAATAGTTCGAAGGAGGAAAAAAAAAGTAGTAGGCTAGACGAGGCCTCAATAACAGTACATTAAAAAACAACAACAGTGCCTACATTTTGAGCTGCAATTGTTCCTCATCTGAGAGGCACTCGCAGGCGTAACGTTGTCGACTATCATGTCAAAGTACAATGCAAAATTGTGGCGTTGTATTTGTGACATGGTGGGCCGCAGAAATTGTTAATACCTCACAGAGGAGGGGCACTTTAAGTTGAAAATTTAGGAAGTCAATATTTTTATGTATTTTTATTGTTGTTTTTCATTAACTTACTTTTCACCTTTAATTGTAGAAAGAAGTGTAGACTCAAAACCATGTTAGAACGTCGACGTTTCACAAACCAGCTTAAAAATAATATTTTTTCAAGTATTAAATGTTAAATTCCAGCGATGTGAATGAGAACAAAACAAGTTAACAAGACTGTAACGGATTAATAAATTGCGTAATAAGACTTCTGTGTTGAGTAATGGCCAGCTTCACTTTTATTCCGTCCGATAGTTTTACTGCATGCGCTCTCTCAAAATGAAAATAGTAGCGTTGAAACGATCGTGAGGTGAAGAAAGCCTTTTCTTTTTCAAATCAAGGACGCTTGGATTAGAAGATGCGGGTATCGCCTTCCGTCTCCACGCCATTTCTAACACGGACTTAGTAGTCAATGCAAACTGGCATTACTTTGGTAAACTAGAATGGCACTATCTACTTTTCCACAACACTAGGTGAAGAAAAAGGTGATTCGTCAATTCAAGGCCGCCTGGATTAAAAGATGCGGGTCTCGTCTTCCAGCTACACGCCGATTCTCGCGTAGACTGGCAGTTAATGTCTACTGATATCGCTTTGGTAACCAATGACACTAATATACTTTACCAAGGGTAAAGAAAGGCCTGAAAAGGCGGTGCGTTCCCCGAAAGTGTGAAATTTGAAGCGGGAGGTCTACAACGAGACGGGTTTCCGTGGGTGACGCCACAAGAAAAAGACGTTAACGCTTTTGTTGCTTTAGAAGATATTTTACGAGCTTTTAATTTGACAAGATATAGGATGTTGTGACGACCGTAAAATGAAAAGGCAGGGGTGGTTATCCTGACATGATCAATTGATCAGTTTGAAATCGCACGCTGTTTCAACAAAAGTCGCATGAGACAGAATGGAGAGACATGATTTTCTCGCGCTTTTTGGATGAAACCGCTTGCAATTTGAAAAGCGCAATCTGAGACTAGGGCCCCAGGACTGAAGTCGGAAAGCGGTGGCTGCAGCTTCTATCACGATCCACCTTCGGCTACGGGGGAGGGGGTACGAAAGAACACTCGTACACAACGTGGATACTTCCTTTCGCATTTAGAAGTGCCACACTGTCTGTTTCAGACAAGAGCTGTAACTACATTTCTGGGGGCCAGGTACTAACAATAAGAACGGAGTCTCCTTCAACAAAACTTTGGGGACTTTTTTTTAGGCATTATCCCATCTTTCTTTTGCATTTTCGTCTTTTTCTTTATGATGACTCTTCTGTTCGAAGGACCTCTGGCTGTTTTGGGGGGCCCCGGAAAGTCCCATACCAATGTAATTACTGCCCCGTTACAGACGCAGCGTTTATAGATGCATGGTAGACCTAAAAACGGAATTGCTACACAATCGAATACATTCGGATCAAATCCGATGGTTTAAAGGCTCGAATCGCGTACAACCGTTACACTTTACACCACCAACACCAATTGCATTGGCCATCATACCCAATAGAGAGAGAGAGAGGCCGTAACCAAGCGACAACCATAATCACATTGTGGCTGGCGAATTCCGTTTCCGCCATTAATTATTACCAAAGCTTTCATGCATACAGTAGCAGTTACGATGTAGCAGCGGGTGTGTAAAGCTTACGGCCACCAAAACTCTGTATATCCGTGTGAAAGCTGCAAGGGCTTGGCAATTTGCCGCTTTACGATCTGGGCTGTTGAAGCTGGTGCAATACGTCGCTATCATTTGCAACATAATTGATAGTAATTATGCCAGGCAGATTTGCTAGCCCAAGAAACTTGTGGCGAAATTAGCTGGGTCGTTCGTTTGCTGCAGTCATACAATTGAAAATTTGTTTAGTTATGCTGCTGTGGTCATATCAAACCGAGCCAGCTCGTTAATACGGAGCCCCCATCCAGTTCAAAACAACCAAATTATAATGTTTGCTTGTTGTGTTGACGTGTATTAACGACAGTGTGCATGTTACGCTTTAGCTCGGCAACAAGTTTCGTGCCGCAAGGGACAAAAGATATGAGTTAGTGTTAAAATATTCCAAACTCACTTCGGGACAGACCTTTGTACAAACGAGCCATTTTAAAACTTTGGTCTGCGGAAATCTGTGGGATTGTGGTTTACGAGCTACATGGGTGCAGTAGTATGAATCCATGACAATAAGACAAAAATTTCTTCCGAAAAAATGATTTCCTTTATAGTTTTTAAACTCTCTTTGTTAACTATTTTTCGTTACGAACCGCCAGAGCCAAAATTACCGCCATCTTGAAATTTTAAAGTACGTGACACTTCCCAATGCATACTTAAGTCAAATTTCAACCTGTTCGACTAACTACACTCGCTCGACTAACTACTCTTCCCACAACCACAAAGAAAAGTTCAAACGGGGACCATCTACTAACAAACTTTTGTTTTTTTAATACACTTTAAAACAATTTAAACGTACGGAACGGTCCAGCTTACGTTTGATAATAAGTATTTGTTCGTTAGGCCTGTTTTGTGCCGATTCATCCAGTAAAATCAACAGCCAGTGAGATGCAAAAATCAGTAAAAATGGCGCGAATCGAGTCAATGACGTCATGACGTAAGATGCGTTCAAGTTACAAAAAATGGCCGTTGCCTTGCCGTATCTCTAAAAAATCTCACACTCTTTCTCGCGCTGCTGGGTAGTATTGAGTGGACGGACCCCCCACAAAGCGCCATGTAATACAAGGTCCCTGAGTTCAACATTGGAAAACATCACTCCCGAGTTACTCGGCAACTAAAATAACATAGAACAGTGCATAACCAAAATAAATTACGATCTGGCTATCCGCGCTTCGAATATTAGTCTCGCATTCTGTGGCCAGCACTCCAACGAGCACTCTTAAATAGCATCGTTCGCAACTACAGTCCTTCTAATCGCTGATCACCAGATCCAAGTGGTTCTGGCTGTGGCTATTGCTAATTAATTTCTTGGCATAAGTACACTCAAAGGCCGTATAAGACCTACATTCTTTTGGGTGAGTGGGTAACAAGCCTTCGGGTCATAACACAAGGCGAAACGAAAGGGCGGGAAATACTTGAACACGTAATTAATTACCTTAATGACCAAGGAGCAGTGGTGTGGAGCGTGTCAAGAAAATGCGAAACAGCCCAAATGGCCAGAGGCTAAGATAATAGGGTCCAACGAAAAGACGAACGCAAAATCCTCCTCCAAATAAGGAAGGACAAAGAAAAAAGAAAAAAACTAAATAAGAAAGAAGCATAAGACCAAATAAAACCTGGAGGGGAAATTGCTGGAGAAAATGACACAACAGTTTTTGCGTGGGCGTTGACAGTGAACAGGTATTAAAAAAATAAGGGAACTTAATGTCCGTTCTTCCTTCCCACGCTATCGGATGAAGGCAATTCGCTCTGTGTCTTAGTTGGGAACCTGCAACTCACCGAATAGTTGTGGACAAACACATAAAAACGTGTAAGCTAAGCACAAACGGAAACGGAAATTGTTTATGATATAGTGACGATGTCCATGAAGCTTTTTTCCAAAAGTGTTTATCCGTTTTCAAAAGACTTTGTTTTGGCTGATGGAGAATACATCCAAGGGTAATGAAAGTGGGGGAGGGGTTTGGAAAAGAGGGAAAACACAGATATTAAAGCAAATCAAAACAAAGCGACAACAAGCAACTCTGGGAAAAAGATATGGAAACAAGAATGACCCAGGTAAAACAAAGTAATCTTAAAAATTAGCCGAAAAGTGCACATAAAAACAACATAAACACAAGGTTTCAATCCACAATCAGACCATTATCAAGTGTAATAAATCAGAACATGTAAACATACGTAAACACTGGTAAAATGACACCCACAAACCTGAACAAAGCCAGGCTAGGGAAGGTCAAACATCGGATAAGCTTAGCCACCCAAAGACAACCCGAATATCTCCAAAACTATTTGCGGTAGGAATTTAGCAAAATTGCTACCGCTTCGGAACAAAATTACGAACATTATCGTGTCCCAAATACACAAACAGACACACGAAGTGTAAATACAGCCCTGTATGGGTCCTCGCTGGCTCGGCTTTCGTTAACAACCATTTTATTATGACTCTAGGGAAGAGAAAGGCGCTGTAAACAGAGCATCGAAGTAAACCAGTCATTAATTAACTAAGGTTTGCGAAGACTGGTGTTTTGTTTGCATTCCTCGTTGTGGTGACGTCCTGTCAATGACATTAAGCCCCCCCCCCCCAACGACATTGTGGCTGTCGATCTTGTGGTTGTGCGCACTCGTCCTCTTTCAGCGCGACTTTGGAACGGAAGTTGTCACATTGTGGTGGTTGCTGAACCGATAATTTAAGTCGTCCCATTCAAATATTGCGGCGGACTTGTTGTTGGCAGTGGTAAGAATCTTGATGGCTGCACCATCTGTTGTGCATCATTAAGTGGCTTGTTGCACAACATTTGCCAAGTCGGCAATAATAGCTCTCTACACACACCACCCATAACCCCAGTGATCTTGTCACGAGACGCACGTGGTATTAGCTCATTTTCCTCCCACTTTTAATTACTTGTTTGGCCGAGACGCCTCTTGCGGTTGGCCTACCAATGAAGGTATGTTGTCCTAAGAGTCGTAAAACGAAAATGGGAAATTTCTTGACTTCTAGGAGGTTTGCAGCTTCGTTTCCGCCTTTTCGAAACCTGATGTGGCCGACAAGAATTAAGGGGAACGCTATAACTACCATTAAGGGGAACGCTATAACTACAACGTCAAACAGGAGCGGTGCACAACAGCTGCCGTTAACCTCGCACAAAACTGTAAACCAGTCACGTGGTGAAGATTATAAGCGGTTGCAGTATTCGTTTTGCAGTATTGCAGATAGAGACAAACGGGTTTCAACATGTAAATTCAGCGTCAAAAAATTAGTTAAAAGGAACTTTAAAAAGCCAGAAGTATGAAGCGGAAGTGGCCCACAAGTTACCGGAAATGGCCGACAAGTTAGCCCATTATCTTTGGAAAGAACCCAGATAACGACAAATAGTTTTTACCATTACATTCAGCGTCCAAAAAAGAGTTAAAATCAATAAAATAAAAACGAGAATACGAAGCGGAAGTAGCCCGAAAGCGGCGGAAGTGTACAGAAAACCGATTGCGACTAGGTAGCCTGCTCCCTATTGTTTACTTTTGGGGAAAACGTATGTTAAAGATTAGGTTGTGTAATGCCTAATAAATATGTGCCAAAAATATCAATTGTGCTGCGAATAGTCCAAGCATGTGTAAAAAAATCCTAGTGTTTAAACGAACTTAAAAGAGGAAGTCATTTGGTTTTTCGAAAATTACTATAGAAAAACATAGCGGAAAGAATGAGATGAAATTAAA
This sequence comes from Lithobius niger, assembly GCA_023313725.1. Lineage (NCBI taxonomy): Eukaryota > Metazoa > Arthropoda > Chilopoda > Lithobiomorpha > Lithobiidae > Lithobius > Lithobius niger. Next base: position 13,828 of record JAHWFP010262776.1, on the reverse strand, counting down.
CAGATACGACTAAGAGTCACAGTAAAACAACGCCGAAGATGTGGTAAAGAGCCACCGAGAATAAACTTCAGACAAAAACTCGTAGAAGTAATGAAAAGTTGGTAAGACAGTTAAGTGGGGGAAAGTTACAAATCAGTATTTATGTCTACGATTCACTTTCTTTGATAAAAAAAATAGACATAGCCCCCATACATTTAAAACATAGATATAAATTTCAACACTAAGTGTTAGTTATAACCATACCTTTGCAACAATGGTTCCCAGATAAGTGGTTTTTGGTTCACTTAAGCGATTTTAGTGCTTTTGAGATTTCTAAGAAGGTTGTTTCTTGAAAGGTTTGAAACTTCAAAAAAAAGGTTATTGGATAATTTTGAAATTTCCAGAAGATTATTTTGAGAAATATTGAAACTTCTATCAAGATTACTTTGTGAAACGTAGATACTTCTAGGAAGGCTATTTTGTGAAATATTGATCTTCTAAGAAGGTTGTTTTGAGACATTTTAAAACTTATAAGAAGATTATTTTGGGTCATTAGAAACTTCCAAAAAGGTTATCTTGAGTGATTTCTAAACTGTTAAGAAGGTTATATTAAATTTTTTCTTGACCGCTCCAAGCTCATTATTTGCTTTTTTATTTGCTTATTTGCATTATTTGCTTATTTTTGGGAGGATGGGTGGGGGAAAAAATAGCACTGGTCCAGCACAATGAATCTGAGTTTCTAAAACAGTAACGTATAGAAATGTTACATTCGGTCTACCAGAAAATCCGGGAAAAAAATCCTGGTTGCTCTTAAGTACCCAATCTTGGGTCTTTGAGGCCAGATGTCCCCCCCCCCCCCCCCCCCCCCCCCACACAAACTTTCTAGGTGCCCCACTAACGTCAGCCTTTTTTAATTCATCAAGAAATGGGGTTCTGGGTTGAAAGAGGTCTTGATAAAAACTTTTCTGCACGTAAATTAAATATTAAAAATAACGAAGAAAGCGAACGAGTGGTGTGCGCCCCGGGCTGTGGAATTTGTGCTTTTAAGTCTTTAATCCGAGATTAACCTCTTTTAGTACGAAGATTAACGTTCGTAAATGGAATCCCATCATATTTTAAATTGAATTAAAGGGGCTAAATGCAACAGAACTGCTTCGCTTTTAGTTAAAGAAGCAAGTTCCATCTGCTAGAGTGAGTTTGTAAGTAAATGTCGGGCGATTTGGACGTAATGATGTGGTATAGTTTGGTCTTGAAAGATTTAACGCACGTGTTTTTGTTCGGTTTAAGAGCCTGCTTTCCACAGACGAGTCCTTAAAACTTCTTTTACCGCTCATCATTCCTTGAACTAATCCAGCACAACACATGCAACATTTAGTATTTTCCCCACGTATTCGCCCATGTATTTTCCCCATGAATTTCCACATTTCCAAGGCAAGTAAACATTTCAAATTAAAAAAAAATGAACCCAGATTTACCGACAAAACAGCCAATCATGGGAGACCAGACCTTCTCCTTGCAAGTGCAGGAGCGAAGTGAAGCCAAGTTAAAAATGTCTTCCTTATATGCAAGACTCAGTACCAGGAGTCTTCTCGTAGAAGCAGACATGAAAGTCATTATGTAGACTATACTGAGTGTTAAGTATTTTTTTTCAGTAATAATGTGACGTGGGCCGATTTTTTTTCGATAAATGGTCTCATCCCCGAGTTTCATTTCGAAACCGAAAAAATATCGAACCCTTGCACGAGGTGTATTTATCAGATTTGAAATGTAACGAACGAGTGGTCGAGAACATTTTACTATTTTTAAACTGCGCTAGAGTGGCATTTAAAGCGAGAATATACCGTCTCCAAAGTAGTCTTGTTTCCGCAAGGAGCCATCACAAACTTTCCCAAAACAGCCAGACTCACCGTGAAAGCTGACGATTGTTTATGGACGAACATTACCAGTCAAAAAAGACTGAAAACCTCATAACTTCACGAGACGTGCCGGTCTACGAGAGAACGACAGTACAATTCTAGACTCGCCACGGCTTATACAGAATTTTTTTTTAATCCAGTACCTTTCATTACAGTTCCAGGATCCATAAAAAAATTTCAGGACCCGTTTTTGAAAAGTTGCATTGCGCGTAGTAATTGTTCACTTGACTTTTCTGAAGAGCTGTGGCACGAAACATAACTGTTGCTCGTCTGAGTTGCAACAAAATTTCTTGTCACAAAATCAGTCAGTGGCCTGTCACATTCACTTGCAGTATTCACTTGCAGTAGGGCAGTATGTTTTTTTCCCAACCCATGTGACTCCTAAAGCAGGATCTCCCATATTTCCAAAATCAAAAGATTTAACACAGAAACGGCACCTAGCCCTGAGAATATCACCGTCCTTCGCTAACCAGTCACTGTAATCATCTTTTTCTAGTCGACAAACTTTAGACTACACGAAATATGACGGTGTATTCAAGTTCCTCTTTTGAATTTGAGCGTACATTTTGTGATTTATAAACTGCACAATCCAGGCATTGTAAAAGAAGTTGAAAGAACGTCAAGTCAATTCACACCAACATAGTTACCAGTTCCAAACTGTGACCAGAGCGTCGCCACCACTAATTGACAGTTGCAAAGGGACGCCTATAATTATTGGGGGGGGGGGCAGCTTGAAAACAGTATCAAGTAATTTTTGACAACAGTACGAAAAATCCTTTTTCATGACATTTCTGAAAAACTGTCGAAATTCCAAAATTACCAATCCTGGAATTTTGAATTATTTTATCCAGGAACTTTCCAAGACTTCGAAGACTTTGTATAAACCCAGCATTTGATAGGTCTGCAGGTACTTTCTGCTTTGAAGTGAAGCCTAACCAGCATGCATTCCCCTCCCACCGCTTTCATGGTTAGACTTCACCACAAGGGAGAGACTACCTGCCCTCCTATTCGTACACAATTCTTGGACTCTCCCGTTGTCTCGTATGCCGGCCGAATAGCACCCTGTCCTTCCATTCAAACACCACATGCCATTCTTCTAATACACCCCACCACCGTCCCTTTCTAATGTCCACACGTCGTTGATCCTTAGGAAAGATGGACATTTGGCCCTTTATCGCCAGGTATCTTGACAACCCGTTGCAGGACACGACAGCGCATGCGTGAGCCGTCCAGATTATGCCAATGTTATTCGTGACAAGATTTCGCGTTCCTGAAAAGGAACACCTCACCAAGCCAAATGAGAATTTTTACGATGACAAGCATTTCTGATAATGCTAGACAGACGGGTCCAAAACAGTCAGCTTAGACTGAAAAGTTTTTGTTCATAATTTTACTCAATAGTTTGTGACGAAAAAAAAAAAACATGAACGGCATATCGTAGGCTTTACAAACTGCAACACGACAAACATTTTTTAGCTGTGGAACGAAACATTTTTGGAAAAGTACGTTTTTAGCAGTTTAGTAATCGTACACGACGGAAAACTAGCTCAGCCAACGTCACTGAATTGTTGCATTTCTTTGCTACCTTTATTTTTTTTCCCCCATTAAACAAATTTAGATCACATCTAAACTATTTACTTTCAGATAAGGGCTATAAGGTACTAGAAAGGAGAAGTACCAAATTATGCAATATAGTTTATGGTTCTGATGGTTTTGTTTTTTAAATTGCTAGAAATGTATATTTTTTGTTGATGGATGGTATTGTAATGTTGCCACTAATAAGTGTTAGTTCACTTCGTGGCATCTTTCTTTCTTTAATAAAAAAAAAAAATTTAAAAAAAAAAAAAAAAAAAAAAGATAAATTTGACTTTTTCTACACAAAGCCGAGGAAATACAGAAATCGCAATTACTCAAAACGCAGCAAAAACGCGCATTACTTTTACAAATGGCTTGAAATAAAATTTAAGGGACTTCTGCAGTTTAGGAGATAATTTTTCACGAAATTGTTTTTGCTGAAATGACATGGTTTATGGTATTTTTCATTGTGATACGAATATGTTGACCATTTTTAATTATCTTTATTAGGTATCGCGATACCTGTTTAGCTATCCAATCAGTTATTAAATATTCAATTACAATAAAAATATTGTTTAAAAATTTAATATAGGAGAAGGTAAAGAAGTATAGCAAATTGGAAGGATTTTCTGATTAGCTGCAGTTTCTAATGTTATAAGTCACCTTTATGCTTAACCACAGGGAGCGAGGTAGCGAGAGTGAGGCATGTAATTTGGAAATCAAACGTTATTCGTCAATGGGATTAGGCAAAGACACCAAATAATTTTTCGCCGATTAATATAATATAATATAATATAATATAATATAATATAATATAATATA
>JAHWFP010262775.1:42341-52615 GCA_023313725.1 Lithobius niger | reverse complement strand
TTCGCGTAAAGTTTCTTCCCCACCCTTTCTTGTCCTATGCATGAACGAATAATAATACACACATTTGCGAGCCGGAGGGGAACACTGCAGGCTTGCATTTTTCGTGAAATGCTTGAAAATCAAAAGAATTGCGTTTCAAAGGTTCTATTTTATGGCCAACCTATTTTCAAAATTGCAGCACGAGTTCACCCACAGGTATCCAAAAATGAACTTTACAGAAAATTACCGGATCAGGACCAGGTCAACAAATATTAATTAAATTGATGCTGGTCGTCAATTGGACTATTCTGGCTCCGCGTGGACGGACTAGTCCAATAGTCTCACTGCCAAACGTTACACTAGTCTCACTGAGGTCCGTTGTTCCTCTAAGAAAAACAAAAAACAACAAAACAATAAGAAACGTTGGTCCTACATTTGACATTAAAACTTCATGTGAAGCAACGTTTTATAGCTTTTCAGTTTATTAACTCGCGTTTTTTAGGCTTTTTAAACGCCTTTAATTTTTTATTTGCTGTTTTGTGATAATTTTTACTTTACTTTCATTCAATTTCTTCTCAACATACTTAGCAGAACTCAATGACTCATGTGTGAAATGCAGCCCAGTTCACCATTATTAGTATTAGTGCGGTGTCATTCAAACTTCTTTACATGCAATTGCTCTATCTTTATCGTGTGAAGCCATACTTTGCACAGTTTACAAGCCGTAAAAAGACAAACTTCGTTGAAAAATGAAGCATGATTGTCCATTATAGATAAATAACTACTATAATGAACAAAGTTTGGATACGAGTGATATTATAGTTTGGGAATTATATGAGCCTTGTGAGTGTATGATTTGTCTTCCCTCTCCATTGTCAATCCCGAGTGAATTTCGGTCGAATGGAGCCCTGGTCTCCGTTGTGACCTTAATAACGGGTTCAGTGAGTAATCTTTATGCCAGTGAAGGATGTGGCCATAGCGATTAAGGCACTATGCAAGTGATCTAGGGCGATCTGGGTAGTCGGTTCGAATCCGGGTCATGCCACTCCGACGAAACGTAAGTGCAGAAAGGTGGCTTACTGAACTACGTTATTTCTAGTGTATGGTTTTCGCTGTTGGCTAATTTCCAATTTTCCCTAATATTATAGTTTGGGAAAACTATTTTTTTCGCCGTGTAAGGTGTGCTTTGCTTCGCACCATCATAACTTCCCGTTTCCAGCACTAAACTGGAACAATTTAATCAAAATCACTAAATTCATGAGTTCTTTAGCGTCATCAAATTGACGGGGAGGGAAAAATATGATGAACTCCCCTTATTTTTTTTTAGGATGCTCATGACAAATACGAAGGATATTGCTATGCTAAATTCCTAAACATACTACCAATTGTACATATCTAAGGTGATATAGAGTTTAACTCGTGCTGAACCTTTCAACGTTTGCAAAAGATCAAAATAATATTTTTAATATGGGCGTCACGAAAGTTTTCTTCGTTATGGGCTACCAACTTGTGTAAATTCCGTAATACTCTAATTAATTCCATATATTCTAATTCTGCGATATAGTTAGTTTAATGCTACAGAATCAGTATTAGAATCAGGTATACAGAGGTATTGGAAAAATACAACTTGAGCTGTTTCTCAACCATAAGGTAAGTAAATGAGCAATTTACACAACTGTTGCTTGACCACTCACGTAATTCAGTAATACATTTTTGTATTACTGAATTACGTGAGTGGTCAAGCAGCAGTCTAAGGGAAAAAAAAGAAGTAAATATTTTTTTTTGCTAAGGCGTAGACAATCCCCGTTTCATCTAACATCATTATAATCGTTCAGTGTGTTTATTTATTTATTTATATGTGTGCCCTTCTACTACTCTTGAAATAATGGCGTCAAAAATTAGAGAAGGGGTTTGGAAGAAAGGAAATTTAAGTCCTAAATGCCCCAAATTAACGAAAAAATGACCGTTTTCACCAGTCAGCATCAATCACACAACAATACGTGACGTCATCGATTGTTGACAGATTTTTCCCGTGGATTGCCTCGAAGTTGCAGAACGTGCGGCAACAATGGATTGGGGCAACGGTCAAGAATGAAGCACGTGCAGTAAACGGTTGAAAAGCTGTTGGAGTTGATTTATGGATATGTAAAATGCAATGCCACAAAACACCCGTTTAGCAGCTAAATTAAATTACATTACGCAAACACACGACGAAATTTAAATGCTAAATACTGAATTGCAGAAAGAAATTATATTTACAACAGAAAAGGTTCTCGAAAAAATGTCTAACGTGTGCATTTATAATATTTAAAACAGCAAGAAATCGAGCAGTAGTGGTTACGTTAAGTCATTAGCCAGCTCTCTCCTTATCAATATATATAATGCGGAGCAGGCGGCGAAATCACCGGCCACGCTATTCCGTCGTACAATCAAGTACCCCACCCTGTAGTGCCATCTGTTGACGGGATTCGCCTTAAAATTCGGGTTAAGACACTTTTCCAACGTCTTCGAACAGATGGCGCCACTTACCAAACTTGCCATGTCACCATCTATTGACGGCCTTGGACTACAAGTTCGGGTTATAACACATTTCCACAGTGTTCGAAGAGATGACGCCACTTGCCAGACCTTCCACACCGTTTTTGGGTTCGTTTTTTGGTATTGTTGTAGTACCAAAGCGGCCAACAAAGTTTGAGTCGCGTGGACTGTACCATTGTCGGCGTTTGAACTAAAAAAAAAAACTACCCGTGTCTACTAAACCAGACAACTTTAAACCAAACGACGATTGGTTCTTAATTTCGAGAAATTGGCAGCCTGATACGATGGAAAGACGCATTTATTTCCTAAATGTTCACTTCCACAAAGGAGTTGAATTGTTTTTAAGTGGGCGGCAACAATCGAACAAGGGTTACTAGCTATACTTTGTTCCACATTATGTTTTCAGAAAACTGACTGTATGACGCCACGTTTTCTTCCACTACGAGTACAAAAAATCCGTAAACATCCCATTCGTAAGCTCTAACAGTAACTGTGTTGAATGTACAAAAGTGATATCCACATGATTTTGCACTCCAAGTGCAAGGAAACGAGTCGTCATCCAGTCAGTTTTCTAAAAAAAATAATGTGGAACAAACTATAACTGAATACTGAATTTCTCAGGGCTTTTTTTGGCCTTCAATCAAACATACGCATGCGACTTTTCCGGGGCTGCACCAAAGGGGACATGTCACGGCGCGGCGTTTTCGGGCAGGGGAAGGCGGGCTAGCGTGTATTGGGGGGGGGGGGGGACAAGTATGCGAAACCGGGAGGGGGCAGGAGTGACTGGCGATTGGGGGTTAAAATAATTGTGGGGAGAGGGCATATATGGGAGCCATTCACATGTTCGGTCTTCGGTTTGATAAATTTAAAACCAAAGACCAAACACCTGGAGCGAGGTGGGGGGTTCGCAGCATGCGCACGGTAACAACTAGGCTGTAATAAACCACGAGCAGCTGGATACGAGTTAGTTCCTTGCGTATGCCTAACTTGCATTCAAACTGTACTATATGGTTGGTTTACTACGTTAACAAATCCTGGCAAGGTGTTTGCTGTAAGTATGGCAAAGCACGAGCAGCTTTGGGTACGAGTTAGGCCTGACTTACATGAAAACCGTTGCGTTTTCACTTGAGGACGTAAGAAAAACAACATTCTTAAAATATAATAATTTTAATACAAATTACAAGTGATGTATCCTCGAGCGAAGCGAGACGACGCCAATGGAGCGATCGAAGCAAGCGATGTGGCTAGTTGTTAGCTTAAGTTAGGATTCCTGGATTGTTATTTTATGAACGTGTACAAAATTAAATGTTAATTAATCGTTGACTGATTGATTGCCTGATTAAAGGAACGGTGACTGCGGATGTTCTGCCCCACAAAACAAAAAACTTAACCCCGCACCTGTCTAAGAAGAGCCCTACTCATTATAGACCAGACAAAAGTTGAACGCTATAGAGACGGCCGTGGCTCATTTGGTAGAAGCGTGCGCCTGAAGTTGCTAGTTCGAGTCCCGTCCAGGTTAGCCCTACTTTTGTGGAGGTAGACTGAAGATATATAAAATTAATGCGGCGCTTAAAGGGTTAAACAAATAATAAAACTAGAATGGTACAGGTGCATTATATAACAACATAACAAGGTGTTTATAAGGGAAACTGAACTGTGGTTTCCAAACAACTCTACAGATTGCTCTAAGAACGAGCTTTCATCGTTCAATCAGAACATGCTCTTTCCTGTAGAAAATAGGAATGTTTCCTGAAGCCCAATTTTTTTTTAAAGCTCCTGCGATGCAATGGCTAGTGGTCTTGAATATATTAAAAGCTTAACAGTTTATTTTTTTGCTGGAAAATAATGTCAGTATCACGGAATTAAGTGTGTCACGGAATTGGGTGTTTATCCTACCATCGGAAGAACGCTTTTGTTTATTGAAAGTATTAAATTGCATTATCATTTTGAAAAATTTAATCATTTAATTTTGAAAAATTTAATAATTTTAACTCCCTTCCTAGCTCTGTCTGGAAGAGAAAGTGCATCCACTGCATCCCCCAGTCCAGTCGTGTTAGGGCACAGACATCCGAGTGGGCAGGGGCAACTTTCAGTGAAAGGGCATGGTGAGGCTTCATTTTTTGGGGACTTTTTTTTTTTTACCATTTATGGCCTCTTTCTTGGACTTGTTAGCTTTCTTTTTGCCCTTTTTTAAGGGCTTTAGGCTCTTTCTCCTCGCTGCGACAAGCATTTTTTCAGAGCAGAAAAGCAAAATACGGCGTGTTTTTACTTAAAAATAGGCAAAGAAGGGCATTTTTTTCCAAAACAGGCAGGGCAATGCTCCCGTTCCCCCCCCCCCTGTGCACGTCACTGCCCCAGTCCATCTGGCCTTTATCGGATCAAGAATACTGATATCAACTGAAAAATAGAATTGTAGAAAAGTGTCTAGCAAAAATCGTTTCGACGACTTATGACTGAACGTGGCCTTATATGATTCGACAAGGACTTATGACTGGGTGTGGCTTTATGAATGGACTTCCTCTTGAAGATCGAACAGAGAGAAAAACTGTTGCCTCTTTCGATGGTTGCAGGGTAAGTCTCTTTAAAGATTTCAAAAAATTAATTCAAAATTTGTCAGTACTGTTATTTTTCATTGGGCTCATTTTACCCTGAGAACGTTTTGTCATCGAAAATGAAACAAGAAAACGTCACTTTTTGAAAAGTCGTTTGCTTCCGCTTGAATGGTTTGGTGGCGCCACCTTTTTGATGGAGTAGAATTATATCAGCTGTCAGACTAAGTGAGCGAAATCAACAGGGGACGTGTAACCGAAATCGGAAGTGAAATCCCTCAACGGTTTGACGTCATCGAAGCAAAGAAACCGATCGCATCGCCCGTAAGAAAGACGGCGCTACTCTCGCTCTATATTGTCACTTAACCGTGACGTCATTGCTAAAACGCTTCGGGAACTGAAGACGACGGCCTGCCCCTATTGGCTAAAAATCATGCCAATCAGGAAAGCGCTGGGTTGTGAGCATTGCTGAAGACATCAGAGGCTTGTTCCATCGGAAAATCATCCAATAGGAACGATGGCAAAGCGATCTGTCGAATTTCTCCCGCTTAAAGTCACACTCCCTTGCCCAAGCGTGGCTCATGGCGCGGAGAAAGCGGCAAGTTTCCAAAACTTGGGGCAGATTAGACCAACTCGTATTTTCACCAAGTCTTTAACCTTGGAATACCGTTTTATACACGTCATTGTCATTGTTGTTTCTATGGAAACTCGTTGTTCTTCGTCAGTTCATATTTGAAGGACGGTCCATTTTGGAGTTTGAGAGAGGCTGGGTGAGGGGTATGTTTGTCGAAACGTTTTCGACCTATGTTATGGCTCTTTCGTAACGCAAGACGTAATATCGCCAGCAAGTTTGACCAATCAAGACTGGGTAGATTTTGGTCTAATAAGGCGTAACGAAACGGTCAAAATGAAAAATAAGAACCTCCAGGAAAGTTGTTTCTTCGGCTGGAATTCTTTACTCTTTACCAGGGCTACAGTTTGTTCCACACAATGTTTGCAGGAAACTGACTGTATTAGTGCGTACAACACCAACGAAAGCAGTGCTGGAGCAAGAGGGGGGCGAAGGGGGCCGCCGCCCCAGGCGCCGAAAGGTGAAAGGGCGCCGAAAATGCTGCCCACCTCCAAAAAAAAAAATTGAAAAAAAAGTTGAACTTTTAATAAATGCTCTTTTGGCGAAGCTAAGCCTAAATGCAGTTGAAAAAACTAGTTTGTGAGTTGCAGCAGTATATAGGCACCCTTTGGATACTAAGAAAAGAATGATTCTTAATATAGAATTCTTTGGATGAATTTGGCAATAAATCCTTAATTTTTCGACCAGGTATTTGGTACTTGTTCACAATAAAAATGGTAAAACACTAAAAAAGAAAAAGTTGGAGCTGCCACAAACAGTGGACGTCACACAGCCATCACGTTGGAAAATCATCCAATATGGCGGCTGTATGAAATCCACAATTTGTATGAAGTCCACAATTAAAAGTTCAGCTTCCTCCTTTTTTAATGTTTAACATTTTTATTGTGAACAGTACCCAAATTCCGAATCGATAGTTAAATATTTGTTGCCATATTCATGTTCTTGTTAGTTTTTTTTTGCCAGTCAGAGGGCAGCTCTATCATGAACTAAATACAATTATTGTAATCCTTCATGCGTAGACAAATATTTTTGCCTCATGCCTACCCACCTCACCCCTTCATGATTCGTGTGTTTTCAGTGTGTTAGCATTATCTCTGTGACACCGTTCATTTGGGTATATTTGGGAAGAGGCGTGTGGGAGGGGATGTATCAATCTGCTGTATAATAGCGACAAAGGGGGCGCTCAAAAGGCTACTGGCCCCGGGCGCTCGAACGCCTTGCTCCGGCTCTGAACGAAAGGGCAGGGAGGGGCAACTATTAGTAAAAGGGCACATTTTTTCTTTCCTACGGACGTTTTTCCTACTTTTTTTTTACCTTTTTTCAACCTTCTTTTGCCCTTTTCTGGTCTTATTTTGCCCTTGGGCTTGTTTTCGGTTGTTAATAAACTTCAATTTATAGGAACTTTTTGTCTATCTTTTACCCTTTCTTAGTCTCTTTTGCCCTTTTTAGCGATTTTTTAGGCCTTTGGGCTATTTCTCAAGCAGCGCCGCACCAGCAAACGCTTGCACAAAAGGCCATTGTTTTTACAAAAAGGACAGGGGCATTGCCCCCCTTGGTGCTCTCCTGCGTACGCCGCTGGACTGTATGATGCTACGTTTCCTTGCACTACGAGTGAAAAACATATGGATACCACACTTGTAGCCTCTACACAGTTACTGTTAGAGTCTTCAAGTGGGATATTTACGTGTTTCGTATAGTATAGAAGGAAACGTGGCGTCATACAGCCAGTTTCCTGCAAACATAATGTGGAATAAACATAAGCAGTGGACGGGGAAACTGATGGGAGGGCAAAATTATTCCTTGCCCTCTCCGAAATTCGATCTTACCCCCGTTACTGGTTGTCACGGATTAACACTAACACACGTTCATACCCTCACGATGCAATGGATATCAACTCAGTTCGGTCAATAAACGCGTTACCAAGGTAACGACACTCTCATTCTTTCCGTGAAAAACTAAAGGAATCATATTATAAAAAATAAAGATAAGATAAACGAAGACGTAAACACAGTTTTCCATAATTGTGAATTGTGATAAAAACTGCAATAGAATTGAGGGCACGTTAAATACTACTGTTAAAAAATCCGAGCCCTCCTCTCGAAACTTTACTATCTAAAAAGCATACTGATTAAGAAAAATAAAATGCTGATATTTTCTAGTTGTGTTCAGTCACAATTGAGGTATGCAATTGAAGTATATGAAGTAAACCATTGAACCACTGGTATTGAAGTCAACCAGTTCTTGACCGATTGATACAAAATAAAGCAGCAAACATTTGATTTGCTAACAGATTTGTACATAAAACAAAAGACATTTTCCGTAAGTTACACATTTTAAATGTAGGTCAACTTAGGGATTATGTGATAATTAAAAATAACTTCTTTAAAATTAAGGAAAAACGTAAGGATAAACTGGAAAATAAAACTTATCAAACTAAAAAATACACATTCTCCCAGAGCTCACAAGAAGGAAATATGGGGAAAAGGTGGAAATTTTACGTGGCAAATAAAATACCAAAAGAGTTTTGGGAAATTAACAAAATTGGACAAATAAAAAACATGACAAAGTGTCGGCTTCTTAAAGCAACTATGCTTAAAGAAATAATTGTGTTTTCTGCACAAATGACTTTTTATTTTATTCAAAACATTCTGTAGTCTTGTAAGAATCCTGAATAAAGATTTTCTGTGTTAAGTTACGATTATGACTATGTAGGAATATTCTGTGTTAAAACATCCCAACTACAAACAAGTTCTTTCTGTGCTTCGTAGTGGCCTTGGAAATGGTTTTAAAATTTAAAATAACAAAATAAAACTGTTATTATGACCGATTTAATTTTAAAACAAGTTAACGAGGAAGCCCCAGTCAGTCCTAAAAAATATTTTACACTGCAAGTGGATGCGACATTTCGTGTGCAAATCAAGCAGCTGTAAGCTGCTATAAATTTATTTGTCTGCCGGGATTTTCTTAGTAAATCAAATTGTTTTTCAATTTGAAATGACGACGATAATCACGACATCACTGAATCAAGCTAACTGATTTTTTAAATCGTGTTTTCGTAATTAGCATCGAGCTAACGAGATTTCACAGCATCCAGGAAGGAGTACACAATCAGCCCTGTTCACTGACAGTGCATATCATTGTGTACGATCCACCCCAGCCTCCCAGCCTCCCATCTCAGTCATCCCATCCTCCACGGTAATTGTGCACTGGGAATGTGTACTCAAGTGCACTGCCGGTTACACAACTAACGTGGAGTCAGTGTCGCCACATTTTTCAAACAACCTTGTGATATGCCAACCTCAAACATATGTACTTTTCATAACATTATGGTGCCAATAAATTCGGAAAAAAATGGCACAAAGCAAATAAATGTGACACATGTAAGCAAACAAATGAAGAGTTATTTTTCACATTATACTAAGATCAAGGCCAGCAAAGATCAAAACATGCTACACAATTCCCGGAGCTACTGGTCAGTCACATACTACACCTGCATACGCAACAAAAATACGATTATGGTATTCTTAAAAAGAAATTCCCTCTCCCTATTTTCGCGCATCCTGCGCGTAACTCGCTTTTGCAACATTTGCATACGTTTGGGCGAATGTAACAAAACCGTCTCGTACGTGTGAAAAACGAAGAAAATAATGGCGTTTGCAACATTTACATACGTTTGAACTAATATTGCAAAACTGAGTCACACAAGAAAGCCATCGTGGAGGCATGCACCATTAAAGGTACATTCCTCCCGGTTGGTTTTCCTGTGAGGCTCAGTTTTGCAACATTACTTCAGACGCGTGTAAATGATGGAAAGACATTCATTTTTCACTTTTTTCCCTCGTGCGAAACGGTTTTGTTACATTCACTCTAACCTACATAAATGTTGCAAAAGCTACTTCGCGCAGGATGTTCGAATATAATGAGAAGGTATGTCGTTTTAAGCCAATAGTTCTACGTCTTCATGCAGATTTCTTGCATATTATTTTTTCTCCAATGCCTAAAATCATCGCTCTGTCTACGGGAAATGGCACTTACAAAATAATGAAACAAGTCCAGCACGTTTGGCTAGACTTGCTTCATTCCAAAACGCAACATTTGCAGTTGTGTTTTAGTGCAAGCATGGATTTACATAATCAGTGGCGTATGGTAGGGTTTTGTACTGAGAGGGCAGCACTAGCCACTTAGCCGAATGGTGGAAGAAAAAATAACAGCTAGAGGGTCTTGGGGATTGCAGTGAGCTCCTCCAGCGGGGAAAACCTGACGCATGTTTGCTATTTTTCCGGCATTTTCTGGCCATGTAAAGTGCCGGTGAAAATATTTTTATAAAATCAGTTTTGCTGACTGCATTATACGCATAAAAAAAACATTGTATAGATACTCACTGCTAATTCATACTATACATACCTATTTTTTAAACATGATGCTTTGTTAGAAATGTTGGTAATTTTAAGCAAACCAGGGAGCCTTGCTGTTTAAAATACTCCATCAGGAAAGTCAAGGTTTTTTCAGGTATGCAAAAAGTGACTGGGCCAATTTGCGTAATAAGGCTTCAAAATCTTACAGAGAGGGTGAAGCGT
>JAHWFP010262775.1:9672-42241 GCA_023313725.1 Lithobius niger | reverse complement strand
ACTCGTTACGCCATTGTATATACTATCACACTACGTGGCTAGACAGGACATTCCACACTAGTGGGTGTTAACCAGCTCATTCGGGAGAAGTACTGCCGGCGGCCATTTTCCTCTCTTCGCTTCTAAGCGACTCGTATCTTTCTCTTGGTTTTCGTAGTTGTGACAGAAAGGTTTACGGTGGTCAAAGAAGTTGTTCTCATGGAGACTGCAGAAGTTTGCAGTCAAATTTATATATAGGTATTATATCGCCGCATGTAGATTTTTTTTTAAATACAAAATAAAAAAGCTCGTCCGTGCAGGTTTTACGTTCTAGCCGTAGTATCGCAAAACAACCAAGCAAGACAAACAAGTACGGTCGTACCAAAGGTAAAAATTCATATTTCCAGGCTGATGGGGGGCGCCCCCCCCCCCCGCCCCCCCACATTTCCAAGTAAAACCCGTTTTCGGCTGATATTCAAGCTTAACTGAGAACATTTTTTTTGACTCGAATTTGGTTACGTTCAAGCGAACGAGTAAATAGTGACTAAATAAAAGAAAAAACTTCTAGCTTCAAAACTGTAGTTTACGTGAATATTGCTTTTAATGCCAGCTTTTTGAAAATGCTAATGTACAAAACTAGTGGGCGGCGTCGGCCCCCCGAGTTAGGTCTAGGAAGAAAAAAAGTTTCATTTCACCGATAGCAGCAATTTTTTTTCCTGGATCATTCTACGTGCAGAGGTAAAACATGATTCTAAAATAAGACAAAAAAATCCCAGTTCAGCTATTTGCATATATTTCCTCAAAATGGTTAAAGGAAAAAGTAACAAAAAAGTCCTTCACATCAAGCCATTTCGCATGCTACCCTTTTTTATTTTATTGGAAGGTGGGGGTCGGGGAAGTAGCGAAGATGTAAAATGTTTTTTCGTCGACCCTCTCCCCACAAGTTTAGGAAGAAAAATAATAATTTCCACAAAAAAAAAAATCCCAGTTCAGGTAGCTGCATTTTTCCCCAAAACATTCCTTCTCTACATCAAAATTAGGTTCCAAAATTATTTAAGATTATTTAGTACAACAAGCCCTTGACCGTATATACAACTTTTAAGTCTTCTCTGTTGCAATTTTCGCAAAGTACTACCATAATTTCTTAAGTTGTAGATCAAAATCCATAATTATGCTGAAAACGGTATAAAAAACAAAAAAAAACATTTGGGTCGTGAGCAAAGTACAATGGGTCTGCTACGGCAAGTGATTTTTTTTTTATCTTTATAGTTGGGCATCATGGGATGTGTAGCGTGTCTTGTAGGATGTATTATTTTTATACCCTTTTTCAGTAGGATTTTTGGTATGCCAGGGCTTTTGTTTCAAAAAATTACTATTATTCTCTCTTAAAAATGAAAAAATAAAACATAGTTATATAGTCGTTTTTGTAGGCATTTTTTAAAATTCTTCCCGCATCCTCTCCCTGTGATCCTCTGCAATCTTATCGGACCCAATAATAGCCTGCACACGTGCTCCAACGCTGTTGGTGCTTCGATGCGAGGTAAAATGGTCGCTCCCGTGACGTCATATAGCCAAACCGGACTGGACGCATGGCAACACATGAGCGATGCTCAATGTCTCTTCCATCCCTTAAGCCCTCTCCAGACAGAAGCAAATTTCGTGCGGAGCAAAGCGTAACTACGTGAAGTCTTTTTTACACCATACTGCGTCGCCGTGCAGCCGCGGCAGCCAGTCTGGTTGGGGCTTTAAGCTTCATGGTGCAAGCAACATAGCACAAGCAACGTTGGGCTTCTCTGCCTAACAATCTTTGTGGGCAAGAAAGCGTTCTGCGGGAAAGCCAGCTATGTCCGAAGACTAGCGTTTTGAAGTTGTGTTTAAAAAAAAAATATATATACCTTTTTATTTTTTTTTAGTAAAACTCCATTCGACAGAGATTATGGAACATTTACCACGAGCATTTTTGAACAATTATCTTTGCCTGAAACTATGACATATTTACGTATTTATGGCACATCTGGCAACATTAGAATTGGCCCGCTTTATGTTATTAGCAGTACCACAGATTTAGAAAGTTAGCAAGATACTGCATCTTACCCTCTTCGAAGCCCACGCGGGGCCCTGAAGACAGTTGTGGCTACTAACGAATTTGCGTGTAACTGCGCGGATGCAAAACAATTTGAGAGATAATAACCGCATCTACCGCCAAGGCCCCGCATAGGCGTTCGAAGACGTAAGATGCGGTATCAGTTAAATTTCTAGCACAGCGTCTTCAGAGTGTGTGCTTTACATTACGATCTGGGTTGCATTATGACAGCTAGAAATTAATCATTGTGTCATTCCCCATGGTAAAAACACCACCTGCATTAGCAGCCTCTAACATCGTTTTCGTAAATTCTTGCAGTCGCATAATTCGTGATAATAAGTCAAAGAATTCCTTTTGTTGAAAATAGTTTTCCTAGTCTGCTCCCAACTTGCATTATTGACTGTTTTCGTTGCGAGGCGGCTGACCTAGAACCACCTCATGTTGGAATTTCAGATGACTTCTAGTTTCTAGCCACGAGAATGCAAGGTGAGATGGTTGCCTAAATACGTCATGAGTCCTAAATGTTAGGTTTATTTCTGAGGTTAATCTTAAACTCGGAACATAATTAACATTAGTCTTAAACTAGACATACAATTGAGGTTAGTCCTAAACTGGGAATATAGTTGAGATTAGTCTTAAACTAGGCATATACTTGAGGTTAGACTTAAACTAGGAATATAATTGAGGTTAGTCTTTAACTAGGAAACAATTGAGATAAATCTTAAACTAGGAATATAATGTAGATTAGTCTAAACTAGGCATATACTTGGGGCTAGTCTTAAACTTATAATAATGAAAGATTACAGTTAGTCGGCCGAGCGAGATATGCTACAAAACATTATCTTACAGCATTGCAGCAAGCGAATCATAGCAGACGAACGTATCCTCACCGATCTTTACGAGCGCATTTGATAGCTCTGCCATTACGCGCGAGATTTGCTGTAGAAATGATAAAGGAATCGACTGTGTTGTTTCAAAATGTATGAAGTTGGAAGTAATAGTGTTTTTATTTTCACACTCGTAAATATTTTCTGCATTATTTATACTAAAAGAACTTTCACTGTGGTATATCATGGTAAACGGCGGTACGCTGTTCATGTAGTGCTCGGTACCACTAGCTTTATAGGTCGGGTTCGTTCACCGTCACTACTAACAATCGGTTTAGCTATCAAACGAAAAATATGAATACCGCCGAAAATATACGAGGCAGGAATTTCATCTTTGAACTCGTGTGTTTCTTACATCAGTGCTCCCTAGCCTTTAAATGTATACCAATCAGAACTAATTGATCGTTTCCCAAAGACACACACACACAAAGATACGCATCAAAATCCAAATTTAGTCGCACGTTAGCCCTTGCTCGCTATATTATTCATCTCCGAAACAGTGCAACAACAGCAATGCCAGCAGTTAGATAGATCGAGAAACATTCCAGTGCACCCGGTTTAGAGATTTCAAAAAAGCGGGCTTTTCAAAGTTAAAGCTTAGCTACAGGCTGATATCAGTTTAACATTATTCTGACGAAAGAGCCATTTCCTGAGATAGACGTACAGTCTACCGGAAACGTTGGAGGGGTTGGGGGGGGGGGGTGGGAGGAGGGTCACAGTGCAGCCATTAATCTATAAAACTCCTCCTCCCTCCCCCAATTCGCACAACTATGACTTGCTTGAAACGATCTCTCTGATTACCAACATGTCTTTTTTGGCGGGAATCACCGAATTGCTTGTTTTTGCATGGATGGTTCCATGGAAGCCGCGAAACGGTTCCAGTAATCGCGATGAAGAGTCTGCGAAATTGCTTGCTTCTTCCCCGGTGATAGCCGGAAGCCAAATGCCGTTGGGAACAATAATTTTTCGGCGGGAAAGGTGCGACCTTGCCTTCCCTACTCCCTTCGTACCGTGCTATTGGGTTCTGGAATTGGCATTTCTCGCTATTCTGAAGAATTGGGAAGACGGGGGCATAAAACGGGAATTGTTACCGACGTTGCACAGCCATTTTGGAGGCTTCCTGAGGTCAAACGGTCGGCACGTGCCAACAATCGAAGCTTTCTTGTCTGAGGTAGGCAACTAGGGAACTTTAAATCGGTCGAGACAAGAATTTTCTCGGTTTTTTTTTTCTTTCTTTATTTGGTCTAGGATTCGTCTCAGGAACAGACGGGCGAAAACGGAAACGAGCGAAGGCTTATCTGGACAAGTGGGACTATCTTCCAAGACCTAGAAAGGGCGTAGGGGTGTAGGGGGATAGCCGGCCTAAGAAGTTATTTACGGAGGTGCCGACTGATATTATGCCCTAACCCCTCCCCCCCCCCCCCCAAAAAAAAAAAAAAAACACTTATCTATTCGGGAACATCTCAGTCAAATAAATGGCAGCCGGCTCCAAGTAGAAGACGAAAAAGCTAAGTCCCAGAGTGCAACGCGATCTCCGTGATCAGTCCCCCGAGGACCGTGGACAAAGTAAGCCGAGAAAAGGTGAGAATAGTTGGCTCCAAGGCGGGTGGACATGGGATCGAATCCCACTACAGACCTATAGGAATTGAGATGAAATCGTCTAAAATTCGTCAAAAGAGGTGTTTCACAGCTAGAAAAATCCAGAATTCTGGTCGGTAGCTGGCTGATTTCGTGGACACGGTGATAAGAGTTTCGGGTTTTTTTTTAGTCAGATCACGTGTCAAAAAATTCATAAATTCTTTGATTTTAAGGAGATGTCACAAATTTGTCAGAACTTTGTGTTTTGGTACATATATATCATAAAATAGGCCTAATAGAAATTTCCACACTGAAAGTACGAAATTCCATCAAAATTGGCCCATAAGAAAGTCAATATTTGTAAAAACGCCTTGGCTTAGGGGAGAGGGAGCGGGGGCGTTTACCTTCCCCATCTAGTAATGTTTGCAAGGTTTTGAAAATTAACTGTTCTGTAGTCCACACTTTCTAAAAAAAAAGTATCTGTAATACAAACGGGGTTTCAAAACCACATCTTTATACTTTTTTTCAAGAACATGTGTTAAAACATCCTGAACTTTCATCGAAAAAGAATTATTTAATTTGGTTATAGGATATCATCCAAAGATAGCCTGAGTTGTCATAAGAAACGCTTACTTTGGGGTGAGGGGGTTAGTCAGATTATTTTCGGACCTTAGGTAAGGGAAAAAGTGCCATAAAAAAATTGCTGATCACATTTTTATGTTGTCCAACCACCCTCTCCCTCCAACGCCAAGTCACCAATGTGTTAAAACCGAAAAAAGCGTATTAAAAATTTTACCTTAAGTTGGTTAAAATTGAAAACAAGATGTCGATTGGTTATAAAATTATCATAAAATTTGGATCCGTTTTGTTATAAAATTTAAAAAAAAAGCAATTTAGGCGTTAGAGCCACGCAACTGTTGGCAGTTGAACAATAATAAATGATTACGTTTTGTGTGTTAAGATCCTAAAGATTTTTGGTTTCCCACTTGGATTTCTCCACCTAAATTGTCCCTCTCATCGTCGTGGGGCAGATAACCCAGTTTGGGTTCGTGCTTTCCATAAAAAGCAAAAAAAAAAAAAAGGGCCGTCTGGCTCAAAGGATTTTGTAGCTAGCGTTAACCACTTCCGGTCAACTGCCCGACGAATACCTAATGCCCTATGTCTGCAACCCCCGGATTCCCAGGTGGTCACCCACCCAAGTATCAAACGGGCCCACTGCTGCTTAACTAAGCGATCTAAGGAAAACCAAACTTTATTTAAACAAAGCGCCGTTCCCAGCACCTATCAACAGAATTACTGTTATCGTCGTACTGCGTTATTGTTACCCTCGCAGTAGTCTTGGCCCGATTGGCTCTTTCGGTCAACAACGAAATGAAAAATTTCTCTTTCACGCAGCAACGAGGATTTCGCGCAGTTTACTAAAAATAAAGACACATGTATGTGTACTTTGTGGGTATTTCCCATTTCTCTCTGTACAGGTGGTTGGTTTCCTGTCATGGTATGCTGTTAAAAACATTTTTTTAAAACTGTACATTGCGAAACGATAATTTATTTAGAGACCGTGAACGAAAAACTAATTTTTATTCTGACCTAGACTTTACTGCGAACCGACAGGCCAAAGAAATATTAAACGGCTTGGCCATTTAGAAAAAAAGCATTAGAGCTCATGTCCCCATACTCACAGCCTGTGTAGGTACAAAATAAAAAAAAAGTATTAGAATTCACTCGAACGCAACAAACTATAATTTGAACTCAAATTCCAAGGACCAAGTACTATTTTTACTCAATGTTAAGTCACAAAGCGAACACAGTTTATTAATTTGTAAAAGACGATTATAATGCTATTTATTGGATAATAATTTTTTCGTGTTTCGTACTGGTGAAGTTAATTTCTGCCTCAATACCACTCGTTAGTTATAGGAGCTAAAACACTCTGGATAAAAAAAATTATCGATTATTTTCTTAGGTCTTGGAATATTACGTATGATACGTTAAGACAATTAATACATAAGTTACTAGTTACTATGTCGGGGGCCGTTTTGACATGTTGGAATGGTTGACCTTTACATGTCCTTTCAACGTCGTCGTGATAGGTTTTGAAGTATGCTTCCTAAAAAAGCAAACTAAACCGGAAAATTGTAGAAAACTGTAAACCAATGCCCATGCAAAAAAAAATCAGAACAGTATTCTGAACAGAATCATAGGATTTACAGGTGATCATAGTAAGCGTTAAAAGCTGCACTGCGATAAACCGAGGAAATACTTGGGCGCATGTATACGACTACTTGCCTGCATTCCACCGGGTACTGCAGTGCAGCTGTTACCAATAACCGTGATTGCCTGTAAATCCAGTGATTCTGTTCGCTATTATGTTGTAGGTTTTTTGGGGTGAGGGAGGGGGGGGGGGGCACTGGCAGTTTGCTTATGGTTCTCGACAACTTCCTAAATTACACCACTCAATTCTAGGACATACAGTTCAACAATTAATGACGTATGGCCTTGCAAGGGTCAAATAATCAAGGTTAACTACTCAAAAATATCAACACGAAGCCACTGTGGAAAACCACCAATGTTTTAATTCACTGTCAATAAGGAAGACTCAGAAAACTTTTTGACTAACCACAGAAATTGTGTAACGTGTTTTGATTTAACTATGTGTTGGTATGCAGCTATATGAAGAACTGTCAATTGCAAAGTCGAAATAATTCTCAGTATAGGTTAATCTAACCGGATATCAACTTTAGGGTATGGTGGTTAAACATATTGAGTTCTAAGCCGGCCTTTTTCCGCTTGCAAAAAATGAGGCACTTGTGAATGAATTAGGCCTATTTTCACCCCACATCTCGTGACTCTTGCGTGATTAAACGAGATCGCGTGACTGCGGTCTCTTCGAGGTTGGGCCGTTTCCGGCACCAAACCGACATATCCAGACAAGTAATCTAGATAAGAGCTATTAAGCTATCCTTCAATTTACAAACTTGATCACATACTATTACAGAAGCTTACACTTCACTGATGTCCATAAATAAACCAGAGGGGTTCGGCCAAAGCGGGTGATTGGCCATTTGTGTTTGGCAGAAGTTAGTCCAAAAACAGAGCCCTTCTGTTGTTATTATTGCCATAATGATGAACAGGCCAATTTCGACGATTTCCTAACCTCTCTTGGTCGAAAAACGAAACCCCGACGCCAAATGCAGGATAAATCTTCCAGCACGGTCTAAGTGGTTGTCCTTGCAATCCTTCCGTTGTCCGTGCCCCATTGGTGGGCAGAATTTGTTTATTATTATTATTATTATTATTATACATCTGCTAACTTTGTAGCTATATCCTGTATTGTCTTGTATGTGTGTTTGTCTATATGCGACTGAAAATTTTTTTTCCAATTTGCGCTTAATTTTGCGGAACAGATCTGACACCATTGTACTTTATAGGGGTCAGATATATGCATCAGACATTTTCGGAGGTACGCAATAATTCGTTTTAGGAATAGATAGAAGCGCCCATGCAGACAAAGCCAGCCAACTTGGATAAACTTTCATCTGGATAACACGAAACTAACACACGATTCCGTGCTTTGTAACTGTGTACACCTTTGGGCATAAAAAATGATCGTTTTCGTTATACTGGGGCTTTAAACAATGCCATTCAACCATGCCACTGTTTGGCACCAATAATGGAGAATTCATTCCGCCGTCAATTACGTACGTTCTTATTCACAACAATGAAAAAGTTTGCATTGTTGTCGGGCTACTTGAACCTCGCTACAGTGCGATCATTTTTTATGCCCGAAGGTGTACCTTTGTTAATGTTCGACTGTTTGAGACAGACTAAACTTTGTACTTAAATTTGTCCGCGATAGGTTCTAACTTTTCCAAAACGAGCCACTGCCACCACTGTCGACAAGTGAGTGTACAATGACGATGGTTATACAGTAGATATTTTCGGAAATGTTCATTAGTAGATTAGCGGTTAGTGGGGGGGGGGGGGGAATGAGGTTTAATGGCGCGTCGACAGCTTGGTCATTAGCGCCAACCTCAGTCACAGTGCAGTGGTCCGGGTTGCCACTGCACCACACATTACAGAGATATTATTCAAACCCCTAACCTAAATCTTGTCATACATCTGTACCTCCTGCAAAAATTGAAAAACACCGGACAGGAGGACAGACTTATCGCCCAATTGACGCACAATGTCATGCGGAAGATGGAAACGACGACGAAAACCATCAAGCGGTTCGTGGTTGCACTGTATGAAACCAACTTATCCATTGTCTGCCAGTGTTCACGACGGATTATTTTTTTTCGGATTTTCACCGTGGTGCCAGACTCTTTCCCGACCTGAGCTAATATCTTAAGGGGCTGTCACTAAGCTCTAGTTTTGGGACGATTTGGAATTAATTAATAAAGTTAACAAATCAGTGAAAACAAACGTATTGGTGGAACCGAACGAGAACGTACACATGTAGAACTTTTACCTGACAATTCTTAAAAAAAAAAAAAAAAAACGATAACATCTGTTATACGCTTGGCAATGTGCAGCAGGTTGGGGCATTCTCCTGTAGCGCAGTTGGCGGACTAATCAGTTTTAAACAATGGTCTTGGGTTCTATTCCCACTCGGGCTGTTTTGGCTTTCATAAAAAAAAATTTCTACAACTTCAGCATTTGCATTAAAATATAAATGTGAGGTACACAGTATATGTTTTCCTCTTTTACCCTTCTTGCTTTCATTGATATCAAAGCTGAAAGAAGGAACTCAGTACAGTAAGCCACCTTTACACACTTAAGTTTCATTCAAGTAAGGTGATCCGGATCCCAACCACCAAACCAGTCCATCACCAGATCACTGTCACTTCTCCACTTATTTTATTATCTTTTTTATAAAGATAACTCACTAAACTCATTATAAAGATCACAACTATTAGAACAACCAGTGGACATATCGGTAAATGCAGGACGATATATGGTAAACTTACCGGACAAGCAGATTCACGGCTTAAGGCGCAGCCAGTATCGATACGACCGCTTTGAGATTATGGGATGCCAGCCGGCACGATGATTTTCATGGAGTACACAATGTTGGAGATACACAAGTCCGACGAGTAAGGTAAAACACGCGTGGGTACATTTATCTTGCCACTATCTTGCCATTATCTTGCATTATCTTGGAAATCTTGCCACTAAAATTTGGGCCTTTAAGGTGTTTGTACGTCCAATCTTGGAATACGCAACCCCTGTCTGGTCTCCGTACTTGGCCAAGGATATTGACCTTGTGGAAAAAGTCCAACGACGCTTCACAAAAAATCTCCCTGGTTTTAGAGAAATTAAATACCAAGATCGTCTTCGTAATCTTGGCCTTGAGTTGCTAGAACTTCGCCGCATCAAAGCAGATCTTATACTCACGTATAAGATTTTACACAATCTTATAGCTGTCGACCTACCGTTTTTTGATCGCGCACAGCACATATACTGTACTCGAGGACATGACTGGAAGCTAATCGTTCCCCCCCTCGCGTCTTGACTGCCGCCTGCATTTCTTTTCGGTCCGAGTGGTACCCATTTGGAACGCCCTACATGCCAGCACCGTGTCTGCCCAGTCGATAGCGTGTTTCCGAGGGCAACTTAAAAACGAACATTTAAACATTTTTCTAAGGCGTCCACTATCTTGATCTCCAAAACAGGAAAATAAAAAAAATAAATAAAAAAAATACTTGCTTCTTTTAAACTCCTGGGAACGGTGTCAGCGGCTCACCGCCCTTCCGTATCCCTTCCACTTTGGTGGTGGAATAAACTGTAATTTATTTATTTACACTGTGTTACATTTTGCAAAATTTATCCTGGGACAGGTAAAAGTTTGAAGTAAGTTTCCAATAGCTGTTCGATTTTAGAAATTGCTGTTTGCATCATTTTTAAGATATACAGCGGTTTCACACTTGTGGTAATCTGCTCAATACATGCGTTGCCTTCATCGCACAAATACGACAGAAATGATGATGTGAATCCCAGCGCGATATATGGTAAACTGTAATATGGTGTATTTATTTTAATTCCAAAATTATCGTAATCCCCCCCCCCCAAAAAAAAAAAAAAAGGCATGACAACAATTTCAGATTAAACAACAATTTCAAGAATCTCATTCAGGGGAGAGCAGAGGCGAGAACGGAATACAACCAGGCGCTGCCATTTTTTTTATATGGAGGCGCCTACGGTTGTACCCAGTTCTCGCACTCGGCTGAATGAGATTCGTGAAATTGTTGTTTTAATCCGAAATTGTTGCCATGCCCCTTATAGAAGAGGTTACAATAATTTTTTTAATCAAACAAATAAATAAACATATTGTTGGATTGGCCTTCGGCGAATCTCATCAGATCTCATTCAGACGAGAACCGGTTGTTGGCTGGCGCTATGTTGGCGTTATTGACGTTGGTCAAGCGTTGGAAGGAAGTCAGAGTACTAAGGTTTGGAATGCATTGTTTCTAGTACAGTTGCGACCCCCTGGTAAAAGGCGGTAACTGATGACTGATTCCCGATTCAAATCGAGATCACCTCGCTTGAATGAATAGTGCGTAAAGGTGGCTTACATTAAGCTACTATGTCATTTCTTGCGTATGATTTTCGCTGAAGGCTTGTTTCCAATTGACTTTTATGTTGTTTACAGCAATTTATATATGTTTATTTCATATTACAAAAGTCATACACTTTTTCGAAATGTTTTCAGTGCTAACCAATTCTAAATTAGGTGTTTATTAATCATGGCCCGTTTATTAACAGGCTTTGATTTTTTTTAACTTTAATTCATCTAACTTTTTTCCAAGTTTCATATTTTTACAGGAAAATTTACCTTTACTTTTGGGATGTAGTATTCTGGCTGATTATTTGAACTTGTTTCCAGTTAACACGTGACACGCTAATGTTCTCTGTGTTTTAAAGTCATACCTTTTATTTAATTTTTGTCAAAAATTCCACCTGTAAATTGTGAATTTTATTTTCAAACAAAATTTCTGCTAGTTTATTTTGGACTTCTTTTTTATAGCGTAATTATTTCTTTTGACTTGATCGAAGTATTCTCAAAAGACCATTTTTTTTTTTAAAACTGAGTGTCTGCTTCGGTTAACTTATTGGTTATTATTTGCAGTTTATTAATTTTATTAAAAAATGTGTGAAGTAACTAATTAAGCACACCTTGCAGTCAATGTAATTACATCTAACCCTTTTTGTACAGGACTTTTTTGCTATAAAAAAATTGGCAGTTTTAAAAATGATACAAACATCAAATCAGAGTTTTTAATTAAAAATAAAATTTCTGAGGTGGATAGCTGCTGCAAAAGTCGTTATTTTACTCCCCCAGCCCCCACATCTTTACTTCCATTTTAAGGTACAACGTAGACAAGGTCAATATTTGAACGATTAATAGTTACGATTTAAAAACGTGCCTTAATACATGAAAGCAAATTACGAACGTATAATAACTGAATTCCACTTTACATTAAATGTATTTTAGTTATCCATTGGCCATTTAAGAATCCATTCCATTTAACTCAGGAAATTTTCACCGCAAGGCAATAAAAAAAAACGACACCTTACCGTAACTTAAGCCTCGTGGGTTTCAACATGACGTTAGAAAGCTGTCGTAAAAAATAATTGTAAATTTTATATTAAGCGACTGAATCGGTTTTCAGCAAGGTGACGATGTGATAATGCGATGAAAAAAAATAATTTCAAATTTTAGAAATTTGGGGTGATATGGATAGTCTGGGCTTGAACAACTGCTGGCTGGTCTTAAAATTAACACTGGGCACGGGATTCAAAACTGTCTAGTAAACTGCCTCTCCCATTTTTCAACCATAAACCAGTTACCGGACAGTCGAACCTCATACATGTCTGTAGTCGCTATACGACGTTGTACCGCGATTGTCGAACTAACCTACACTATTCCATGAAGAGACGTATACAAGACAATTAAAAACTAGTTTAGAAAGGAAAAAAAACAATAGACCTGTGCATGGCATACTTTTAGTGAATATTTACGAAAAACTCGTGGTTTTCACAAGAGTAAACAACTATACCATTTAAAACCACTATATGTATAACGCTCAGGACGAGATGATAAAAACACTGACTATATACTTATACTTCGGGACGAATTGCCACAGGTCTTTATTAAAAGAAAAAGAAAATATGAAATAGGTGTGACACTTGCAGAGTTGACAGCTGAAATGAGAAAGTGTCTTTCACCGTTAAAAAATAGCGTAACATTACGGGACAAACATCCAGGTAATTGGTTTCCAGTTCTTTCAACCGGAAAAGTGTAGGCGACTCCCACGTCAAATACTGATTTGATTAAAAAAATTAACTAAATAGCTATCGCATCTTACCTATTCCAAGCGTATGCTGGGCCCTGGCGGTATATTGCGACTACTATACTACCTGTCATAATGCTTTTCCTCCGCACTGCTTCGCCTGCAAAGCATTAACAAAGGCGTTATGTGGCCGCAGATGCCACCAGGGCCCCACATAGGTTAGGAAGAGTTAAGATGCGATGTTTACTATTACAGGTGGAGCGGCTTGAAACATCGTGCCTTTAGGAGGTTCCATGGATGGTTCGATTTGTACTGCTAAGAATGACTGTGCCAAATTTCCTTTTTTCCCTCGATCGTGAAAGAATATTACTTTCTAATCTACAGTATTGGCTCTAAGGTGTCACATGTGTTGTAATTCATTACATCGGAAACATATGTTCGCATTATTCTGTATAATCGTTATAGTCTGGTTGCTAAATGGCATTTTTAACCTAAATCTGGAAGTGGGGGGGGGGGGGAATTGAGGCTTAATGGCGCGTCGACAGCTTGGTCATTAGCGCCAACCTCAGTCACAGTGCAGTGGTCCGGGTTGCCACTGCACCACACATTACAGAGATATTATTCAAACCCCTATTCTAAATCTTGTCATACATCTGTACCTCCTGCAAAAATTGAAAAACACCGGACAGGAGGACAGACTTATCGCCCAATTGACGCGCAATGTCATGCGGAAGATTGGAAGTAAAGTCCGCCCAATGGCTTATGGTGGTTCGTGTTTCTTCAAGGCATATTTAATGAAATTCTGCAGGGTGCCACTTTGTCACCCTTGAGCAAATTTAAATATTTAAGATGGCGACCAAGATGGTTGAAAAATCATATATCGGCAATATCTTCGCTTATGGAACAGACAGGATAATCATTTTGGTGTCTAATACTATGTCTTTAGGGTCAGGGAATGCTAATAACGGATTATCTTGTTGATAAAATATACGCCCGTTTTTTTAGGGGCTGGTATCACAGTCGCCGTTCGATTTTTCGCTAATTTCAGCTTTCAACTGCTATTCTGCCGTTTCTAATTAGATGGAAGACCCCCAATTAGGTTCATTCGAAAGTAGGATGTCTTCATTGCATCAATGGTAAATAAATGGGTTTATCATTGTCAGGACCGAGCAACTTATTTTTTTAGGGGCTGGTATCACAGTCATCGTTTGATTTTTCGTTCATTTTCAACTTTCACTGCTGTTCTGACGTTTCTAATTTCGGTGGCTGACCCAACTTAGAGTCATTCGAAAGGTGGGAATGTCTTCTTTGTATCATTGGTAAATAAATGGGTTTATCGTTGTCAGGGACCTCAAGGCTGACGCCCTTTATTTAGGGGCTGGTATCACAGTCACTGTTCGATTTTTCGCTCATTTTCAACTTTCAACTGCTATTCAAACGCTTCTAATTTAGGTGGACGACTCCAATTCGATTCATTCGAAACAATACATTCCCACATTTCGAGTGAACCTAATTGGAGTCATCCACCTAAATTACAAACGTCGGAATATTAGTTGATACTTGAAAAATCTAACAGTGACTGTGATACCAGCCCCTAGTAAAAAGGGCGTAGCTCGATCCCTACCAATGATTGACCCTTTTAATTACCCTTCATGCAAAGACGATATTCCCACCTTTAGAATGGATCTAATTGGAACGTCTCACCTGAATCAGAAACAGCAGAAGAGCAGCTGAAACTTGAAAATGAGCGAAAAATCGAACGGTGACTGTGATACCAGCCCCTAATAAAAATGGCGTGGCTCGGCCCCTAGCAATGATAAACCCATTTATTTACCTTTGACGCAAAGAAGACATTTACACTTTCGAATGAATATAATTGGGTCTTCCACCTAACATAGAAACGGCAGCATAACAGTTGATGGTTGAAAATGAGCGAAATATCGAACAATGGCTGTGATGTCAGCCCTTAAAAAAAAGGACGTAGCTCGGGTCCTAACAATAATAAACCCATTTATTTACCATTGATGTAAAGAAGACATTCCCACCTTTCGAATGAATCTAATTGAGGTTTTTCACCTAAATTAGAAATGGCAGCATAGCAGTTGGAAGTTGAAAATGAGCGTAAAATCGAACGGTGACTTTGATACCAGTCTCTAAAAAAAAGGGCGGATATTTAATCAACAATATAATCCGTTATTAGTATTCCCTGACCCTAAAAACATAGTATTAGACACCAAAATTATTATCCTGTCTGTTCTATAAGCGAAGATATGGCCGATGTATAATTTGTAAGCAATGTTGGCCGCCGTTTTGAATATTTAAATTTCCTGAAGGGTGACAAAGTGGAACCCTGCAGAATTTCATTAAGTATGCCTTGAAGAAACACAAAACTCATTACTTCCAGGTTTTTGGCGCAGCTACCAAACTATTAGCCTGCACACATGTCCATTAGCCTGTATGATCATTAACCTGATTGTACAATAATCAAACAGTAAAACGCATCCGAAGCATTATTTTGAGCCATAAATTTACGAACATTCATGAGTGTTTGTAAATACCTAAAAAAAAATTAAAATCCTTTGCATATAATATTTTGTAAAGTAAAAAGAAAAAATTTGAGATTTACCAAGTTTAATTCCACTTCTTGCCACCAGATGGTGTTGTTAGCAAAAGTGGGTAACCTTTGCAGCTTAAATAACTAGTGCATTGTTCAGATGTTATAGTTTTACCTTTTTTTTTGATAAAATGTGTGTTTATTTAGGGAAAAAATTAAAAATAATCAAACAAGCTAACTTCAGAAGACACACTTTGCTGACAACGACATCTAGTGGCAAGATGTGAAACTAAAATTGAAAAATATGATAAATTCATTCTTCATATTGTATAAAATCCTACGTGGAACACATTTAATTATTCTTTTGTTGTTTAAGAGAGTTAAAAATGCCCGTTTTTGTGTTAAACAAGCGTAAATCACTTCAATTGCCGTTTAGTTTTCGTCCCATCCATTTCTGAACATTTCCAGAGGTATACTGAAACATTTTACCACAAACAAAGAACAGAGAGTTTTGAATTTTGACATCACTCCACTTCTTCGACAAATAAAAGAACCAGTAAAACGTTGATAATCGAAAGTCAAGAGGTACACCAAGTCAAAGAAAATGTTTTTCTTTATCAAACAAATCAATGTCTAAGTTGTGTAGATAACATTAGTAGCGAGCAAACACCTCTGAAAGGGCAGGGGCAACTTTTAGCAAAAGGGCATGGTGTGTTTTTTTTCTGGGGCTTATTTTTTTTTTCAGATTGTCGCTTGTCACTCTCTTTTTTTTTGCCCTTCTGGCCTTCTTTTTGGCCCCTTTTAGGCCTCTAAGCCCTTTCTCATGGCTGCAAGGCCAGCATTTATTTTTGCAAAGTAAAATAGGGCACTTTTTTTCCCAAAACAAGGGAATTTTTTCCAAATAGGGCAGGGACAATGTGCCTCACCCCCACCGTACACGACGTTTGATAACATGCAACCAAATCAGTCTAAAAAGGGGGAGGGGTGGGTTAAAAACGGCGGCGATGGACATCACGCACAAGTTTCATGCCTACATTGCTATGGCCGCTTCTCCTTTTCGTTTTTGTTCTTCCCCTTCCGTTTTTAAAACTACGTGGTTGTTTGCTGAAGCTCAAAAGCGGTATTGCTTGAAAACAGAGCTGATTTTGCCACGAAACGTCGCCATTTTCTTTGACTTGTTGCACCAATTGAGTTTTTATTATCAACAACTTCTTAGGTAACACAAATAACAATTCCACCGTGAGGTGAGAATAAACTTCATAGTGGACCTGTTGTTCCAGTAAACTTGACAGTTCTGTCTTTGCACGTGAAATTCAGTGCGAAAATTTCATCCTATACTGTATAAGCGAAAGCGCCGCAACAAAATAGCGAAGCGCTAGAGCAAGCTTCGAAAATCGCGCAATAGGCGTCGCGTTCTGCTCCTACGATGTCGCCACGCGCATCTCAAAAGCAAATCATAAATGGTGTCATGCACGAAGTCGGGTTTTTTTTTTGCACGTTACAGTTGGTTTCGTTTTGTCCTTATTAGTTTCTGTTTTCGACTTTTCGTCCCCTGTTATTAAAAATGGACGAAAGCTGAATGAACGTGGACGAAATTTTTAAAAAAAATGAAACCAATGCAAAAAAAAAAACTTGTACCGTGTATTATCTTCATATTCAGTCAAGTGCCCACTATAAAGTAGAGTCACCATGTCGGTACGATTCGCCCAAACCAAAGCGGCGAAATTCAGATTGAAGTCTCCATCGCCTTTTAATATACAGTCGCATTATGCTAACTAAACAGACAGGAGTGATTGGGGGGGAGGATGCCGACAGCTGGGAAATCCGTGTGTTGTGAAGTGCGTCTGTTAGCCCTACTCTTGGCATTTTAATTCTGTAATAACTAAATATATTGAGACTGGGGTGAGGGATGAGTCAGTGTGCCTATTACCCCTATTGATACGGCGATGAAAAGTAAGCTAATGTTGTGGTTAAACCGAAAGTCGAAACCGAACCCAGGTATCTACATTTTATGTTTACGCATTAACCAAACCGCCAAAAATATAATTTTTTTGTTTGTTTGGGATGGAGACCGAATCAATTTTTGCCAAATGTTGCAATTGACGCAAACACCCGTCGTAGCAACCGGGGACTACGATTTCATTTCTCTTTTGGAATTAAAGGGCAAATAGATCGTAATAGGCAAAATTCCTCCACCCGATGACCACGTTGAAGCAAATAAAAGCAGGGTGCACAACGTTTCTTCCCCACAAAGTGGGTGTCATCATACACAAAAGAAAACCATGGATGACTTGTTTACTTAGCCATCTATCTCAATCCAACCAAATTTTGCATGCTCGAAACACAATAAAAAGGTTTTCTCGTTTAACATCGACTACCATTTCAACACGTTTACTCATAGACCTGCTCTGTACGACGGGGTAAATTAAGGCTCATTTTTTTTTATTTCTCATATTACTTTTTGGAGATATTTGTAAAGTGTACTTCTGGAGACAAGAGTTGGTAGAAATTTGCGTTTTATTGTTTATCAATGTGAGGCGATTGACGCGAGGTGCATCCCCCCCCCCCCCCCTCCGTCCCAAACCTCTTACGAAAACTAAGTTTCCGTTGAAGACGGTTAGAACGCAGCCGGTTTGCACGCGCCACGCCATGTATCTCCCTCTGCGTTCAGTCTTGTGCTGGAATGGTCATTTTCATTTTTTTATTTCATGAGGTTCCGATTTCAAATCATCTTTTCGTTCAATAAACGCCGAATCCATAGACATTTAGCGACAATACGCAACGCAGTGTTAATTTCGAAAAATTTACAAAACGAAATCTCTGTTGTGTTCAACTTAGCACATGATGAGAGGATCGGAGAAAATTACGTAGTTAGTACCATATTCTAAAATTTACAAAACTCGAGGTAAATTTTGTTTAAAAGTGCTATGAGCAACTGTGATAATTCCACAGTCTACACATACCTCTACCAAGTAGTGATACTATAAACTGCGACTATTTGTACAGAAAATGAAAGGGCCGAGTCCTTCTTCTGTGCCTTAGCGCAAATACAACAAAATACAAATACTTCCGC
This sequence comes from Lithobius niger, assembly GCA_023313725.1. Lineage (NCBI taxonomy): Eukaryota > Metazoa > Arthropoda > Chilopoda > Lithobiomorpha > Lithobiidae > Lithobius > Lithobius niger. Next base: position 23,790 of record JAHWFP010262775.1, on the reverse strand, counting down.
CACTGTGGTAACCCTCACCAGTGAAAACTGTACAGGGACTCCGTACAGTTTTCACTGATGAGGGTCACTGGAGTGGCTGAAATATTATTTGGATTTTGTTGTATTTGTGTTCATGCGACGCTGAAGGGCTCGTCCCTTTCATTTTCTGTACAACCAGAACCTTCGCATTCGCATGGTACCGTTTTAAAAAGGACTATTTCCTTGATCGGCGGGTTGAACACAATTGTCACGAGTTTCTGATTAGAAACATTATAATCGTGGAATATACCAGAGCATTCGTCTTAAATTGATTAAGCAGTTGCCAAAGTCGACATACGGGGCACACCTCCTCCACTCTATTGCTGAGGCCGGCTGGACAATTTATTTCGATCTTTAATCAGTTACAAGTCCTTAACGAGGACTCCTCCCAGGAGTATTAGGAGATTGACGATCCTGCACAATGGGAGGTAGCCTCGTTAAGGACCTGTAACTGATTTAAGGTAGAAATACTGGATAAAGTCTTAGTGGCAGAGATGGAGTGGTTGTCCTGTACAAAATTGGAGAGTGCCGAGTCCAACAGTTGGAGACAATGGAGAGGTTGACAGCCTGAATTTTTAGAATTTGATGTTTGCATTGATTTTAAGATTTACATCATAGACAAATAAACGTAATCGTTTTTTATTTTCTTATTTTTCATTTCCAATCAACGCATTCGCTTTGGTAAATTATTTGTACATCATATAAAGAAGTGTGCGTGGTAAATAAAGGTAAACGCCCGGAAAAGAAGTGTGCACACCGCTTTTTACGGCGCATTCCTTTATTTACCGTGCACACTTCTTTTCATGAGGCCAAGTTAATCTCACCGCTTAATAATTCGAAGGTTAAATGAAAACTAGAACATTGCTACTTTCGGTAGCAATGTTCAAGTGTTCATTTAACGTCCAAAGTATTGTTCGGTGCGATTAAGTTGGCGAATGTTTTGGTGTGTTGATATCACTCCTTTGAAGGGCCGAACCATTCGGAACTTGGCGGCCCCTTTTACCAGTTTTGGTTTTTGATATGATATCACTCCTTTCTTTTAATTGTGTATTGACTAAACTCCACTACCGTGCAGATGAGTAATAAAGTGCCACGTCAACAAGAAATTGATTTTCAATAATTTGCTACTACTTTGCCTATAGGCCGAAGCATTCTCAACTTAGTCACCTCTTTTTTGGCTTTTGGCTTGGTTTTAATTTTGTTGTAATTTGTTGTATTTAGTTAGTTTTGGTATGTTGATATCACTCCTTTGAAGGGCCGAACCACTCTCAACTTGGTGGCCTCCTTACCAGTTTTTGGCTTTGTTTATTTTTCTTTGTTTTTACACTTGGTTTACTCTTCGTGATTGGACGTGAATACAATTTCTTTGCAACGTTGTTTAGATTTATCGTGATACACTAGTGGTGTGCCTAGGCACGTACGTCATATATACACGTTCTCATTGTCGGAACTTTGGCAGTGCAATGAGAGACGATGCCGACAATACTAACAATGGTTATAACAATATTTTCGTAATTACGTGCCCTCCCACGCCATCCCTGTTACGCCCCTAGGCTCCAAACCATAAAAGCTACGCAGTTCGTATTGTAGTGCACCTATTCGTCCAATTTCATAGCTGTAAGCCTTCCCGTTATCTCGGAATCGATGAATGAATACAAGTTGCGAACAAACGTGCCGGTTTTTTTTTTTGTTTTTTTGCAAGAGCAGAGAAATAGCTCAACTGTAGCTGAGTGACATCTTTAAATACAGATAATAAGAATTCGCCACCGAAATCTACGTAAAAATTTACATTATTATCTTGAATACCGTCACTAGCTGCCAACAGATGTCGCGTCTCTCCGTACAAAAATGCTTCTTTGAAGAACAGATCTCGAAGAAATGGACCAGACGTGACGGCCATTTTGTCTAAACCCCCTCATATCGTTGTAGGTCGTGCCGGATACTGGCCACGTGCAATGTAGCGACAGGTCCAGCAGGACAACTGGGTACTCATCAGAGTCACTGGACGCATCATGTCCGGCAGTGGATTGGTGCTTTACCGGAGCATGGGCCGGGTTCGATTCCCGGACGATGCCCAAAAAACTGGGGGATTGGGGCTTGCGTCGGGTGGAAATGACGGATGAGTTGGTTAGGGGTGGTTGGTGGAACAGATATGAATGAGCAATAAAGCCAGAGTTCGCCATCGATGTTTAATTTTGGTTCGGTTAAATATGGATGGTAAGGCTCGTCTGCCAAGACACAATCTTGCTGGATTAAGGTAAAACAGTAGGGGACATGATGATTGTGATGGTGGGAATTGGAGGAAAATAGGGAGGGTAAATTTCTAATCGAAACATCGAAAATAGCACTTGCTCTTGCCTTTGGTCGGATTGGGATGAGTGTTTGGGTTTAGGCAGTTGCCCTAAAACAGCATGGCCACATTGTTGGCATGACGACTTTCGAACCTTCAATGCTGGTAATGACGTTAACAGCACTTTTACATTATTGTACAAGAATTAGTGTAAGACAATACGCAATTCGGGGCAACAGTGATTTGCTTGTAGGGTAAGGCAAACTGTGAGAAAGGTCTATTCAGTAAAGCTGCATTCCAGTGCAGTACATGATGCGTCCAGTGACTTTGACGAGTGCACAGATGTCCTGACAGACCTTTCGTTACGGCCATACCATATTAGGTTAGCTTTTGATACTGTGACAGTGTACACTGGTGCACTATGCTGGCATGTTGGGCTAGGATTTTAAAAGCTTACAGTAATAATGTCATATCTCTTTTAATTACACAATCCTGAGCTCAAAACTTACTCGACCATTTTAATGTTATTTTTTTAAATCGTAGTACAAATGCTATTGATGATTGATAAATCCACTGATATTTCTGGTACCACATCTCATTGTTAAAATTTTAGTTATTTTGATTCGTTTACTGAGGACTTGACACGATTTCACGGTGGAGGAAGTGCCCTAAAATGGAAGGCTCATTTAGCGTGTCAGAAATATATTTAGCCTCAACGAAAAATGAGGTCAGACGTGTCACATTGTGCAAACATGCCATTGTATTGAGGGTGGATTTTTTTTTGTTCACCCTGCACGAGCTAATCGATTTTCAACCCCACCGTCTTTCTGTCCTCCCCTTTTTTTTTTTATGCGAATAGGATGATCCAAAACCTCAACTGTTTCATTCTAGTGTGTGCATTTATAACATATCAGTATTTACTCTCGTTTTCTATGTTGTGTCTAGTTGTGTACTTGTTTTTGTTTGAATTGTTAAGTGTGATTCATAGAGCGAAAATAGGAATAAAATTTTAAAAAAACAATACCTATACAAACAACCATACACAACTCAGCATAGAGTGAAGGGGGTGGGACAAAAGAAACACTTCGTCCTAATCTTTAGCTGTGCTGACCGAAACTATTCTTCCTGTCCACCCCCTAATACCCAGGGCTACGTTGTATGTGGCTCTTCAATAGAATATAGAATAGACGTTGTCAGCCAACAAGCTGATAGCTTTTTTGAAGGCCCAAGCAGCAGATGTTAAGTGGAAGGACCCACCATCGTGACAGTTGTTTTCGCCGCAGGAGGGAGGAAACCAGAGTACCCGGAGGAAACCCTCGTAAAACGGGCGGGAAACAACCGGAGAAAAACCCGTACATATACACTTCCCTTCACCAGGATCGAACTCGGGTCTGTAAGAAGATATCGCATCTGATGCCCCAGTGCTCGCAGCTAGCCGTATTTGACTGCTCTGCTACACTTTTCTCTTGTCGTCTTTAAATCACAACCTTATTATTGACCAGAATGTGATTTTATTCTTTTACTTTTATCATGTTACTTTAAAAAAATAATTTTTTTTTAGGACGTCGTATTTCTTGTTTGTTTGTGCACTACGTAGCTTTACATTTTACGAATTCTGATTCACGGGCTAGCCAAACGAGCAATCGTGATCTTCAGCAACCAATCATACGCCTAGTTAACAACTAACTAAACATTTTTCTCTTTGCTGACTGAGACGAGAACACACTTTTAGCACCTATTGTACCAAATACAGGCTACTACCGCTTACGAGTCTCTAAATCAATGCAATTACTAAATTTGGAATACAAGCAAAAAAAAGTTCCATTCATGGGCAATATACGTAGGCAGTCGTTGAAACAAACAAAAAAATCCTATTTAAACAAAAAGCTCTGTAAACCAGTAGTTTTCAACCTATGGGTCAGCACCCCGAATGGCGTCGCGATACAAGAAGGAAAAAAATTATTTTACTTTTTTTAAGTCTTTTAAGTGATATTGAGCCAAACATTCGTGAAGTTACTAGTGAACAAAAAACAACTACAACCATCTCATTAATGATGATTATGATACTTCGGAAGTTCTGATAATGTAAATGTAAATGATATTTCTTATCTTATGTGATATAATTAATAATTATAATGATTATTGATTATAATGTATATTGTATAATTCTAAAAAATACGAGGGCTTTTTTTTTATATATATATGAGCAAATGACAACGTTTAAAATGCTTAAAATGCAAAAAAGGGCTTTGGCTTCCCAAGGCTCCGTCCCGGACTCACAACGCTCCCGCAGACCCCCTAGTTGTGAAACCGGGGTAGGGTTGCGGGAAACAAATTTTTTTAGGGGGGTCACGGTTTGAAAAAGGTTGGGAACCACTGCTGTAAACCATTATCTTTCATTTTAGTTAGGATATGTGACGTGTGGCTCGTGTTTGCTGTAAACGTGACTTTGGCGTATTTCCTGGACATTTTTTTTACTCTTACATATTAAAATCACAATCGGTATCCCAAAATAGGTTTAAAAATGTCAAGGTAAGCCCCCCCCCCCGTAATTACTAATATTTACTTACCTTTGATTCCGTATCTTTTCTCTGTATCATCTGCATGTATGGATCTTTGCAGGGATTCCGTTCCAGTTGAGATATTCTTTCTGCAGATCTAGAGAAAATGAATAAACGTGTACATCAGTGACTGGATTTTTCTTTGGACAAAAAACAATCAAATTTGTTGGCTACGAAATGTTCATACTAAAATGTACCGAGACGGACGAATGCATTTAACATGGACAAATTTACTTTGCAGGGAAAAATTTATTAAAATATAGTAATGGAAGCAACATTTCTTGAATGACAGCATCCCCAGGACCCACTTAGACGAAATTCAAGCACTGTAGCCATATCATTCGCTTCGCTCACTCTTTTGGCGTTGTTTCATGCTACATGTAGTTTATTCAATCACCCTAGCATCACAAAATCGACGTACTGATTATTATGATGGTACAGTAATTGCGGTTATTGTTCCTCACGATTTGTTCATCACAGTCCTTGGAATGTCTGCAGTTCATACACACTAAAAACGTCTGGTTTACGTTGAAAAGGTTTACTATCCTTGGAAATCGTTCGATTTGTTCTCTCAGCCTGCCAACCACCGTACATCAGAAACGTGAACTGGTATAGTTATTGTTCTCTGCGTTTAACTAGCTGAAGCTAACCAATTTTGAAATCTATATGTCGTGTTGCTAATACTACGTAAGATGAAAAGATGTCATTGTTTTAGTAAGATGCAAAATATGTCGTTGTTTTAGTAAGATTCAAAATATGCCGTTTTATAAGATGCAAAATATGACGTTGTCTGTTTTTTATGGAATTAAGTTGCTTTCTAATTAATTTCACTGAAAAGTAGTTGTTCGATGAAACTCTGACGTCATGAAACAGTCTCCAGAGCGTTTTTTTTTTTTTTTTTGTTTATTTGAGGGTCAACAAAATAAGTTTACAGAGTGAAAGTTTGCATACTTAATTATTGTTCATTTTTCACCACGCTTATCGTTGTAGGGGCAACAAGGAAGTAGAGGTGCAGAGGTACAAAATTCACGCACGCACATAGTTCGCTCTAATACTTACGTAACAGAAGTTCCTGTGAATAATATCTCCCCAAAACAAAACTTCGCGCCAAGTAATAAGCTTAATCAGGTCAGGACGGAAAGCAAATGGGCTCTAGATTGGTTAAATAAATACGGATGCAAACCTATTTACGTTGCCTTTTGGACTTCTTGCCTGAGCAGGGAATCGAACACACGACCTCTGCAATCAAAGGACGAGGTCCTACCGCTGAGCCATACTGACACGGCCAAAAGGAAACGTCCATAGGCAACGTAGGCTGTGTTGGTAACGGCGATGTAGCAGCGATCTGGACATGGACCGGGTCACAAGTTTGAATTTGGGTCACGCCATTCCAATAAGCGTAAGTGCAAAAAGTGAATTAGTATTTTACGTAATTTTTAGTGCAGGATCAGCGTTCAGAGCTTATTTCCGTTTTATCCTTAAAACCAAAAAAACTGTAATTACAAACCAAAAAACTGTAATTTAAAACCGTTGCATAACAATAGCGAATCATGGTTTGTTGAATCAAAAACAAACCAACGAATTATTGGAAATCGTAGGAATTTTTTTTGTGTGTCATAAATCTTGTCATGCCGTGTGCATCATAATTCATGTCGCGATGCACAGGGAGAACATCTTAGTCCCCATAGTTTCCATACGTTAAAGACAATGCTAAAGCCACGTGCTACGCTAAAAGCAAGAAGCATCTAGCAAATTTAGTAGTAACTAAAAAAAACATGGCGAGCGAGAAAATTTATGCTGAGAGATTGTGGCATAAACGCACCCTATCACAATGGACATTTAATTTTTTTTGAGTAAACTGAACAATCAACAATCATCAAGAAGATATCCAGTAATTATTTTCATAACCACTGATAGAAGGAAATATTTTAAAATTTGGAAGTGTTATAACAATAATTTCATCCCATGCTCAAGAAATCTCAGAGCAGCCACGGCAATGCTTGAGAAATATGCTAAATTTCTCCGGCATTCGACAGTACTCAAGGCATTTCGCCGTGTGACTTCTATTTGCTACATTAACGCGTAGGCCTTAAATATTAGGAAAATTATTGTAATATTATGGTCCAGAGAGTTACGACAGTTTTCCACTTCACTGGTGTTGCGTGTGTCATAGGAGTGGAAAAGGTAGAGATGTACAATGTCATTAAAAATGTTAAACCGGTATAAAACGTGTGGGTGATGACTGAAAAATAAAGTATTTGTGGTAAAAAAAAAAATAGGTTAAGTTTAATTTTCAGTGCCGTTAGAAGAACAACAAAATCATACAATAAAAATATATTTTCGCTGTCGGGGTGAAATTATCATGGGATGAAAATATTATGTTTCCTTTACTCGTACGCACGTTGATTTATGTATGTTTATTTCACAAAGCTTAAAGCTACTTGCTCAAAGCAGCTTAGGGACTTTTTAGCACTCTTGCCTATACCAAGAGACATCCTAACTTCAGAGTTAACCGCCTAACCTAATACAGGAAAAGTTCGAATTTTAAGATGTTTATCTGTATTTTAGTGCCTCTAATACACATTTAGGCAAATAGCCCCCCCCCCCCCCCCAACTAATCTTTTTTTTCCCTTTTCCCTATGACTATCAACTCTGGTGAGCCTGAGTAGTTTAGAAACCTTTGAACATATTCTCTAAACCCCCCCATCATAAGAAAAAAAAAAACATAAATTGTTGTTGATAAATTGTGATTATCAAGGACTACAGTTTAGGCTAAAGTCCCAAAATTAAGCTTCTAATTCCCTCTTTTGACAATTCTGTCAACGCTGGTTAACCTGACGTCTAGTTTAAAAACCTTTTACTTTTCCAAACCCTTTGGCTTGCGGTGCCAACACTTTCATCTTCTTCAGGAGGATATTTTACGCTTTTATGGCTTGGCGTTACACGCGTAAGATACGTTGGATGGGTTTGCGCGTTCAAACGTCCCGCACTTCATACTGATGTGGGCAAGGCCTGCTGGGCATCAAGTATTAGAGCGGCAGAAGCGTAAGTGTCCGTGGCTTGTTTCCATTTCCAACAAGCTGAAGATACCCTGAACCAACAACCACCACCACCTACACAACCACCCCAGAGAAAACACAACCCCAAATAGACTAGCCACCATTCATATAACACTCGAAGCAAGATGAAAGTAGCAGACCACAGGAGTATCTTCCAGAGCTCTCAAAGATGCTCGGGGCATCACTCGTACATTGACACATGCCCTACAAGTCCTACCGCAAAAAGAGGCGTTTGCTTGGTCCATATGGGAGGTGCAACTCTGTTTACATGGGTCAAACCCGCTGAGGCAACAACACCCATCTCAGGAACCACGTCACTGCAACTCACTCCCTTGACCTTACCAACGGCACAACCGACCACATCCATGACAACACACACTCTGTAGATTGAACAACATTACCTCAATACTGCCGTCACACTCCAGCAAAGACGCACACCTCCGAGTACTGGAAGCAATTTCCATTAATCTCTTTGAAAAGGGGAGTATTCCACTAATGAATAGCCAACCACCCTCGTATCCCAACATCCAATTTCTCGTTCGCCCAACTCTTGCAATGAGCCTCGCACGGGAAAGGAAGCAAGCAAAGAACGCTAACACATCCTCCTCTCTGAGACTTGGTGCCCAGCTGGCCTTGTGCACATCAGTAGAAGGAGAGGGACATTTGAACCTATAACCGATCCTAAGAATCTGACGCATGTAACTCCAGGCTTTCAAAGCGTACAAAACATCCACGTGAAGACGACGAAAGTGTTGGGACCCCATGCTAACTCTTGGGCGTATTCATCAAAAATTTGTTGACAACAGTAAGATGTACTGTTTTTGAATTTGCGATGAACTGTTTAAAGATGATGCTGTCCTCATACTCCCCATTTTCGTGTTTCTTAGTCATGCACACTGTTGCACAGGACTCTTAAATATCGTGTAATAATTTTACTCTGTCTAGCAACATTTGTGTTGTTATTATACATATCTGAAATTGTCAAACTTTGTTGGTTAATTACGTCATTCGAAGTTCACGTATTTACGCATTCGTCAAAATTTTAGTCACAATTGCACATATAATAAATCATTTCGAGGTCTCGCTTTCCACCTTTCAGGCATGTGACATTAATTCTAAACTCCAATGAACTCACTAATTATCCTTTTGGGGAAGTATCTCTTGTAAGTTGGTTTAATTGACAGTTTGTTGTGTTGTGATTGCACTGTTACTAAAGGGCGTGCACACTGACCTGTCAGTAAACCAGGGGCGGATTTAAGGGCAGGGCAGGGGGCTCCCCCCCCCCGACCAAAAGGAGAGTTTCGGTGAAAGGGCCTTTTACTGGGCCTTTTCGGCGCTGTATTTTGGGGAGGCTTTAGGCTATCCGTCAGTGCCGCACAAGATACAGTGTACCTCAACGAGTACAAGGTACAGGCAGACATAGCTATGCATATTTTTTTTTTTAAATAGTTCGTCTAGCGAAACAAGGCGGTGTATTATTATTGTATTATTGCCATTTATTTATTATTATTATAAGAAAGCTTTTAACAGTTCATCAACATAAAACGTTGCTAATAAATTAAATAAAGACTTTGTATTTCAAATTCTGTCCTTGCAGACAAAAATACACTAAACGAAGTTCGTTCATAATAAAGTCTGTCAACCGCAAAACAAAGCTTGTTAAGGATTCCCACCAAGTTTTTCGGACGTTTGAAGTTGTGATATCAAACGTCAAGCTCTTTTGCGAAACTAATCCCACCGAGTAACAGTTCGAAGGTTAAACGAAATATATGAAAATTGATTATTAATCGATGGGATTAACTTGGTGAAAGAGCTTGCCGTGTGGTATCACGACTTCAAACGGCCGAAAAGCTTGGCGGGAATCCTTAACAAGTTGGGTTTTGGGCTAGATAACACATTTTTTGGTCCAAATTGCAAAAAATATTTTTTTTCCCTTAATAATGACGAGCTGCTAAAGCTAATCCAGTTTTATGGCCCCTTTCTTGTGTTCTTGGCTTTAGTTCCGTTTCGAGGCGAGCAGTCAGGTTTCACACGGACTTAACATTTCAGCAACAATGTGGTGTCTGCAACCTTACAGGAAAGCTTATTCTTGTACCTTTGCTGTTTTGACGTTGGTTCACTTAAGACCTAACCTTAAACATCAAATAGCGCATTTATAACTGGACGCTGTTACAAAGTAATTGTTGCTGTTTAGATTTTTTTTTCTAATAAATTTACGTGTGCTTTAGTATTTGTCGAGAAGTTAACCCAACCCGGCCTATTTAGCAGTGGGGGAAAAAACAATTCTTCACTCGTGCTGTTGTCGTCGTGCTACGTACTCAAGTCTTGTTTAGGATTGGTTATTAAGTGCAGTGTCGGACTGGCTCCCTTGAGGGCCCTTGGCGCGGATCCTGAAAGGCCCACCACCATCCCCTTACATATATTCAGGACCCCCCTCCCCCCTATTTTGCCAACTCATCATACGACTTTGCCTTTGAAAAGTATCTTTGAAAGGGTCCGGAAAACCCAGTTAGGGGGTCTGGGGGAGCTCCGGAAGCTGAAGCATATGACACTATTTTAGTGCCTGATTCTGCCATTTTCTGGTTTCCGGTGAGCATATTTGCAACAAATTGTCACGTGCGGCCTGCCTACTTCCTTTTTTCCGTTCCTTCCCAACCATTTACAGGTCTTGTACCCTGGTTCGGGGCCCCTGCAGGTCCCCTCGGGCACCTGGGCCCTCGGCGATCGCCGACTAGCCGGCCTGGCCAGTTCAACAGTGAATAAGTGATTATTAAGTGTTTAGATAGAAAAGCAACATTAAAATGCTGAAACTCTGCCATTAAAATCGTATTGAGGTTGATTGGTAACTCTGAATTTACGCTTCCCTTAACCCCCAAACCACCAAAAAGCACGTACCGCGATTAAACTACAGCTATCTGCAATATTTCAGCTTTACTCACCGCATGAAAAAATTATTTTCATGAAAAAAAAAAATGGCGTTAGTCAGTAGCAGTAATGAGGTAAATGCCAACGCTATTCATTCATTTTTTCAACACGAAAACGTTTATGTCACTAATAGTGACTTTTATGTTGTCAGGCGACCAAAGTCTCCCGATCAAACAAGTTTCAGCCTTTCTGTCCCAGTTATTTATCCTCAGATACCTGAAAACAGCCAAAAGACATTAGCTGTACAGGCACAAGGCAGGGTATAAGTGGACATTAAAACTATCCATTCCCTGACCTATTGTGTTTACATGCGCAATAAATGACTCATTCATTCATTTATTTTAGTGGTCGTCATGCTCATCTATATTTTAGCTGGATATATGTTGTCGTTTATCTTAGCGGGCATCCAAAACTAAGTTTTTTCGTTTTTTTTTTTTTTTTTTAGTTTTTTTTAATTACTTCCAAATTGCACCAATCCACCACGAAGCCATGGCTCGTATGTGGTTTACATTAGCATGGTCGACAACTATTTCAAAGAATTTGAAAAACGCTAAAAATTGTTTCAACAATTTTAACAAGTTTGAAAAAAATTTATAAAATTTTTTGTAACATTTCAGATCGGAGATGGATACGAAATTAGATAACAGATCATTTTGTGGCTTATAATGTTCGTTAAGTTGAAAGAAGAAATTGTGTTAAAAACTTTTTGATGTGTTTGAAATGGCAAATACTCCAAATATTTTCTGGCAGCTTATTACAAATGCTTGGTAAATAGTAATCTTCAAATTTTCTCCAAACCGGAAGTATGAAGTGGAAGAGGCCCGAACGTGGCCAACAAGTGAGCCCATTATGTATGGAACGGTACCAGGTAAGAGATACCCGGTTTTCACTATTATATTCAGCATTCAAAAATTAGATAAAATGAATTTGAAAAATAAACCAGAAGTATGAAGCGGAAGTGGCCCACAAGTGACCGGAAGTGAACGGAATGAGCCCATCATCCATGGAACGGTACCAGGTATAGACAAACGGTTTTGACCATTACATTCAGCGTCCAAAATTGAGTTAACATGAATATAAAAAAGCCAGCAGTATGAAGCGGAAGTGGCCCAAAATGGCGGAAGTAACAGACCCTGGTCTTACCTTAAGGCGGTACTGCGTACCCCGCTATTATTTTGAAAACCCTGAGCAAAACCAAGAGCATAGTCTAGCTCAACCGCACTAGCAGAGAGGGCTAGCCCCCCCCCCCCCATCAGCTTTAAAATTCCTAAAAATTTTATAAAAGTAAATTTCACTGATTACATTGACAATGATTTTAGGTGTATACGAAGCTGAAACGAAGCGGATCCACTTGTTAATAATGATCTTCAGAACGCATTTGATCATGGTGATGACGGATTACTTTTAGGTAAATGTGAAACTCTGGGAATAAGAGGAAATATGAATAAAAAAAATTTAAAAAGCCTATCTGAATACAAGGTAGCATCAACGAAAATTGATAATAACTGTAGCGCCAATATTGAAAATGTTTGCTACGGCGTTCCTCGGGGCACTGCGTTGGACCCTTGCATAAATTATGTTGGTGCCATAATAGATATTGTGCTGTTAGCAGATGATGTTGTAATGACGTCCATGGGGTATAATGGGTAATTTACAAAGTGACTTTGTTAAAATCATGGATTGTTTATAAACCAAGTTTACATTATCTTCTTGCGTACACCTCACTTGCTAAATTAATGCTTAATGATAGACCTACTTGGTTACATTGCGAAAGGCGTAATATTCATAAATGGAGATTACAGAAATTGCTAGAATCCATATTTCAGTGGGATACATGTTGAAATTCAAGATACCCGGGCTCAGAAATTAATATACTGGAAGTATGATGTCCATATTGATAATTTTGTAACGAACTTACGACAATTAAGGACAAACTATACCAACTTAGAAACGTACTTAATACTAAAACTAAAACTTTGTGTATTACGCGTGGGTGTAATCTACTTCATTACACATCTGCAGGCTAGTTGAGTTGAGTATAATACACAATTAAAAAAAAAAGTGATATCATAACAAAAAGCAAAACTGGTATAAGGGTCCGCCAAGTTCCGAATGGTTCTACCCTTCAAAAGAGTGATGATGATACGCCAAAACATAGGCCCAGTTAATCCACCGGATAATACATTGGACGTTGAATGAACACTTGAACAATGCACCCGAAAGTACCAACGTTCTATTTTTCATTTAAAGTTCGAACTATTGGTATTATTAGTCGATGCGATTAACTTGGTGAATGTTTTGGTGTGTTGAAATCACTCCTTTGAAGGGCCGAACCATTCGGAACTTGGCGGTCCCTTTTGCCCGTTTTGGTTTTTGATATGATAAATGATTAAGTCTTCATCAGAGAAGAGTAAGAAAAACATAGGGAAAAAGTCTTTAAACCTTTCTGGCTTCGAACGAAAAAAATGCCAAAAGTTCACAAGCATTCACGGTGTCGTTAAATCTATAAAACTATGGAGACCAACTACAATTAATAAAAGTCCTGTGCGTGCTACAAAAATGTGTATTGCCAATTACCAGGTTCGGTGGTAATTTATATTCACATATTAAGGCACATCACCGTGCATTTATTTATACATATTGCTGCATTTCGTCAGGCTTGTTGTACAACATCGTATTCATTACATTACCTGTCTCATATATAGGAAGAAGGAAAGCACGTCTGGCTTATTCTTCAACATGGTATGTATCACTTTACCTGCCTCACATATTGGAAGAAGGGTAGCATATGTGGCTTATTCTTCAACTTGGTTTTTATCACATTACCAGCCTCATATACAGGAAGAAGGGTAGCATATGTGGCTTATTCGTTAACGTGGTATTTATCATATTACCTGTCTCATATACAGGCAGAAGGATGTAATATCTGTCTTATTATTCTTCAACGTGGTATTTATGACATTACCTGTCTTATATACAGGAAGAAGGATAGCATATCTGTCTTATTCTTCAACGTGGTCTTTATCACATTACCTGTCTCGTATACAGGAAGAAGGATAGCATATCTGTCTTATTCTTCAACGTGGTCTTTATCACATTACCTGTCTCATATACAGGAAGAAGGATGTAATATCTGTCTTGTTATTCTTCAACGTGGTATTTATGACATTACCTGTCTCATATACAGGAAGAAGGATAGCATATCTGTCTTATTCTTCAACGTGGTCTTTATCACATTACCTGTCTCATATACAGGAAGAAGGAT
>JAHWFP010262774.1:2869-43652 GCA_023313725.1 Lithobius niger | reverse complement strand
GGGGGGTTAGGGAATGAGAATTTAATGAAGGAATTTTGTTATCACCCTTTGAGTTTGTAGAAAAATAAAATAAAAACTTAACTTTCCGACACGCCTTAATACTGTCCAAACACCTTAAAAAAACCACGTTAGGTGATTTCATCACAAAACTAATCCTTAAAAACTCTCACAAAACCGTCTACACAGGCTATTAAATAAACAAATCTAAATCTCAAAAAAGTTAACGACGTATAAACACTGACTGTGATATAGTAAGCTAAAAGAAATATAGGCGCAGGTGTTTATGTGAATAAGCTTGCGATATCTCACCAAAATTATTGCATTATTATTTTTGATAGTCCCACTTTTTTTTGAGGGGGGTGGGGGGGGGGGGGGAGAAATCAACTTTCTATTTCATAAAAGTTTACTACTTTTTAAAACGCAAAGCGCATCGACTCAAAGAAAGCAGTAGCTTAACTATACCATATATCAAAAGATCTTATTATATCCTAACTTCTACGTCTTTTCACATTTTTCCCCTATTGAAGGCATCAGAGAATAGCCACTACACCTCCTTTGTGCTACTTCCGGAACCTGACCCGAATAAACGATGAAAATTCTTTAACTTATAAAAAAAAAAATATCCTGATGTGGTAGGAAGGGTCGTCCTCTGACCAAGGTCCACGCCACCCCTCTTCCCTCATCGAATCGCCACCTGTGGTTCATATCAGTCAGCACTGACCATCTGCCCAAGCAATGCCGATGACCTCCACCCACCTCCCCTCCCCTCTATTCCCAGCAATCGTGGGGTCCCCCTCTTTTTAATGCCTTTACGAAGCATTCCTGCACGATTCAGCTCCGGAGTTATGGCTGCTTCCAACTTTTTAGCTGTCGTTAGCGGCCGAATACATAAACGCAAAATGTTACTGTTTCGTACTTCACGCTGACGAGGTTGCTCGAAAAGATTGACGTTACTATAGTGTCCGCGGCCCATCTTGAGTTCGCCCCAGAATGAACACAAATAATCGATTGTACGTGTTTAGTCGCAGAGTGCCTTGTTGATATCCAAAGTAGTTACAAAAAACAATGGCGGCCGTCGGTTAAAGCCGCCCCCTTCAGGAAGACGTAGCCGAACAAAATAAGTGCGGGACTCAAGATACGCCGCCGCGTACACGATGATATAACGTAAAATAATAACAGTTACTATACGGAAAAAAAGCTATAAGCTGCATATTGTAGTACCCACTTCCAAACTTCACTAACGTAAGAACCGTTAACAAACGGAAGGCAGATAAATTAAATAATTTTACAGTTAACTTAATAAGACCACTAAAAATTAATTATGTGGTTCTCAGGAGCGCACGCGTGGGTTTTTTTTTCTTAGCGCATGAAACGTTTTTTTATGACACTGTCTGAGAAAAAAAATTCCGATCACCAATCAGCACTTTCACCAAACATTTCCTGGAGCCGATGTCCATATCAGCTCTTTGTTGCCCATTCACATGTTCGCCTCGGTCACTACCAAAAAAATAAGGTTCTAAATAATGACTTTTATCAAATATGCAACTTTTGCACGCTGATCCTGATCCTGGCATTAGATATTGTACTCCACCAAAAAATGCACACTACTGATTTCGTTTTATTTGGTAAAAATAAAAAACCGCGCTCTCTCGCGTTATTTTTTTAGTACCACTCCTGAGAACCACTTACTTAATTTATAGCGGTGTGGGGGTGGCGGGTCGGGGAACGCAAGATAATTTTTTTAATGGGGTAGAGGTAGCACTGAAAGAAATACGGCCCCTGACCGGACAGCAAAAACCACAAGTGCATGCAACAACTTGATTTAATTTTCAGCCAAATATCGTTTTTTTGGCCATGGTCACCTATTGCACAAATATACCACATGAAACATTGTGGTACTGGAAAGTTATTATTTTTTCGTGTGGTACGTTTGTGAAATAGGGTGACCAAGGCCAAAAAGACATCACCGAAAATTAAATCAAGTTGTTGCAAGCACTTGTGGGTTATGCTGTCCGGTCAGGGAACGTAGGCTATTTCTTTTATTAAAAGGGGTTAATGAAGCAGTCAATTAAAGACTGGTTTTCTCGCAGCAAGGCTAATCTTTAATGTTTTCCGCTTTAGTTAGGCATTTCTTATATCAAATGGTAAACAAAATGTGTTTACAATGTTATTTTCGATTAACATAAGGTAAGAAATGAAATCGATTCCTTGTAAATAAATGAAACTGAACACGCCGATACAAAAAAAAAAGTGGCTCGGCAAAAAGTATATTTTTTAAATAATAAATTCGTAATTAAGCTTCACTGCATCCTCCTTTCTGCATTTTAAAACGCTAAAAACGTTTACAGATTTCGGCACATAGTAATAGTGACATACAAGTTCACTGTCTTCAAGTTCAATTTCCTCAAGCACATCTGAACGGCCCTATAACCACGTTCACGATGCCCCCCTTCCTTTCTTGGGGTCATCTATAGCAAAAGGCTTGAAAGGCCACGGTTCAGTTCACGTGAGCTTTGCAGGCCGGTCAACGCGTGCTGGTCATTTAAGTTGGGTTAATCTAGTGCGGACTTCATTGAGTGTGAAAGGACGGCTCTGGGCGTGTGGACGTGTGGTGGACAATGGTCAACAAAGGGTGAGGGGCAGTGACCAACACGGCCCTGTTTACGGACATTGTCCACCACTTGACTGGCTAGTGGGAGGGGGGAGGGAAGCCTGCCTCCTAATCCGCCCTCGGCGGGCCACACAAAAGGGAGGAAGAGGTACAGGCTATCCCGCACCCGCCCACCCCCCTCCTTCCCCAGCATATGTAGTTTCTTGTTGACCAAACAACAAAGTACTGACCACTTTCGCTTTCACCTCCTTTCCTTTTCTTCAGGAGTCACCTTTTACTCCCCCCCTCCCTCAACCCCTCCATCTTCCCTCGCCGCACGTTCTGTTGTGATTGAAACGATGTGGGTATACAACTTTAATGGCGTAAATACAACAAGCAACGACAGGTTCACCGAGTCAAGTCTTGTTGTAATTAGTCTAAAATTCATTCAGATATTTGGAAAAAATTAGGGATCAAAAAACGCCATTTTTTTTTTAAATATTGTATTTAAACTTGCGGAGATTCAGTCAATAAAATTAGGATATTTCCAGTCAACCATGTTAACTCTGAGCCCTTACACCTAAAATAACTCATAATGAAACATGAATATTCGCGGACATACTGGGCATACTGACATGATACACTTTCATCCAACGTGCAGTTTTTACGCTGCGTGTTGAATTCTAACGTATGTCAGAACTGCACAAGTAAATATAATAATAATAATACCATAAAAAATGATGCCTTCGGTTTTGTTTAGGCCAATGAAGTATTTTTGTTGTTATTTTCGTTTTCAGCATCGCGTTTCCTTATACTTATGAGATACCAACTTTGATTCCCCCCCCCCCCTCCTTCCAAGACATTTCCTTCCATTGCAGCTGTTTTATCACCCAACTCGGAATAACGCCTTTTACGTGCTAGATCAGCCATGATCTAAAAAGTGATCATGACGCAACATCATTAAATCGAGAAATCTTAATCAAATGTTCACTATTTAATTTGTTTTCAGCCCAAATCCAGTGCTGATTTGAAAACAGTGCTTTGACCTTATTAGGGGGAAGAAAAATATGGCATGGAGGACTGGATGAGTGCTTTCTGAAGCACACTGGGCATAGATCATCATCATCTGTAGTTTAAATGGTTTTTATTTTAATCATTATGGGAATTATTTAGAATGTGTTGACTATTCAGACAAACAATTACAGTTTTCTACGTTTGAAATTTTAACTATGAAGCGTTGCGTACGAATACTGTATTCAAATGCAGTATTAGGGAATTTAATAAGGGAGGTGCAACACCCCTCCCCTAAAATAAAACTACACTAAAAAATACAGGGTTGTACGTTTAATTTTTTTTAGGTAAAAAAGTAGGCTACTAAAAACTTGCCAACCAAGGAGGAAAAAAAGATAATTGTTGAAAAATGAGAAAAATGGTTTTCTCTCATAATTTAGAAAACCATCTTAACCTACAGATTGGGCATGGTAATAGTTACTGGAAACCAGAATCGAAATTATTTCACACTGGTATTTACTTATTAGATTGAGTTATGGTTGTGGTTAACGAAACATAACTGACACAGTTTTCATATCCTTATTTTACAATCTGAATTGTGACACAAATTCAGTGGTTGTAGATAAATTTACGGCAGATTTCCTAAAAAAAATTGGGGGGAAAAAGTTATTTTTTTGTTGTTACCGTAACCCATAAAAAAAAAAACAGTGTTAACCATGGAAAGGTAGGTTAAATAATCTCGTTGATGCAATGAAAAATTATTAACCTAAAACTAATGACATTACACTTTTTCACAAATGTGAAATTACTGCTTCATCAACAATAACATTAAAAAAAAATATATGATTTCAATAAAAATAATCCGATTTTAATCAAATAAGTCTGATCTTCCCCAGCACTGCTAAAACAACAAACTGAAACAAAAAAATCAAATTTCTAAAAATCATTTTTGATGACGTTTCGTTTGCGTGCACAACTAAGTTCCTTCACCTCAGATTTGACAACACACACAACCCATCACAACACATCCCCCCGCCCCTTTTGTGGTTATCACCCCCACCTACACCCCTATCCGTCTTCCTGGTGGTTTTAGGGTTAGTTGTGTCAGACGGTCTAATAAGTGCGTAGTTAGTTTCCTGGTTGACGGGCGAGCAAACAGTGACGCCATTGCTGACCACTTGCACAGCTTGCGTCTCTATAGCCGGACAAGGCCACGAGACAAAGGGACAGCTGCAACGCTTGTTTGCTTGGCCAACGTGGGAGGAATGGGACGAAACGCACGTGCCCTTCCGCCTCCATCCACCTACACACCGCGATAGTCACCTAGCCCATTGCGCCCTCTTGCCACCATTAATTCAATTAAAACTTTTTTTAAACCTGATAACCGTTCATTTCTTTGCCTATTTTTATTTTTTCAATACTTGCTTACAAAAGCAAATAGTTGTATGTGGTGGTTGATTCCTACATTACGATTTTCAGTAATAATAAACAAATAACATAAGAAAAATGCAGTAAGTTACGAACTATGCACAATTACCTAGTTTCCATATTTCTTTTGGGATTTTCAGAGTGTGGTAGAGTGCTTTCTGAATTACTTTTTTTTTTTAGCTTTCATATTATTCAAATATTTGCATGCAGGTTATAAAAATTTCAAATTTTATGCAGTATTAAAAAATAAATTACAAAATAAGGGTTAAAGTGAACACACAATTTCCATTTATTAGACTAGCTGAAAATGTTAAATCTGCTTCAGCATAGTTTAAATAAATCAAGCAGTTTTTTTGAGTCATGCGTGTTACTTTATTGAAAGAAATCAGATGACTGAGTCCTTGGTAATATTAAACGAACTACATCGGGGAGATCCACTCCCTAAACCAAGAAAATAATCGTTTTCAAATTAAATTGAATTATATTAAATTTCGTATGGCGCAATCCTGCTGAAAGAAGTCATGGAAGGGGTGAAGGGTGGAAGGGGTGAAGGGGATTAAAATGGATGATTTTAAGGAGGGAAGCCAAGAGGGTAGGAACGACATACAACAGAATGAAGAAGAAGATGTTAACACTAGGAACAACCTCATTGAGCAGAAAACCAGTGATTATATTAAATTAAATTTAAAACAGTACCAGTAAGACCGTTTTAAGCAGCGGTTAAATTGCAGATTTTCTTTTATCGTTACCGGTCATTTTCCGGAAATTCGTTAAAGTGAGGATACGCAGATGTTTTCTAAACTATAATATGAAGAGCTTAAAAAATAAACGAGCATTGTTGGACAATCGCAGTGCATAACGGGAACAGTACCCAAATCGGCGAATTTCTTTTTTTTTTACTGAAAGTGAAAGTTAACGTTTTCATGTTAAGATGGCTCAGTCGACAAATCGGTTGGTGAACAGATCTCAGGAGATTCTGATACGGATTCAGTTTTATTTTCAATAAATATGCTGTTACCTAAAGGTTCAAGAATGCAAAGGTTCATACTCATGTCTGAAAATGAATATCCCTGACTTACTTCTTCAAATATCTCTGACCAAAACACATGCCCTTTTTTTAAAAAAAATTTAATTACACAGAGTAACTCGTTCCCTCTGCAGACCTGGCATCATAACTTTCATTTAAAAAAAATAGGACAAGATGAAAGTAGGAAAATGAGTGGAACGTAACGAGACCATGCAGTTCATTCTAAACACGAAATTCTAAAAATGATAAAACAGTTCATAAAAAATCGGTTTAAAAAAAAAACAAGTTCTAAAAACGAATATCCCTGACTATCCCTGACTTTTCACCAATTCTCCATGAATTTCCCTGACCGCAGGGGTCGAATTTGCAAATTTTGATCCGGGTGCAAATTGGTACCCCAAATCTGTTGCTGGGGTGCAAAAAAAGTCTTTGGAGTGCAAAACCAAAATGTAAACCAACAATGTGGTCGCCTATTTTATAGCCATCGAAAATTCTAACATTCAGCATCTCAATAATATGTACCGTTTTCTTGCAATTTGCTTGAAACTGACTTAATTTCGCTATTCAACTGAAAACCTATACACATAGTTTAATCAAAAGTAGTAAAAACTGGAGTTCAACTAATTTGAAAGGAATGGTGCCACAGGAAAGCTAATTCCAAGCTGTTTAAAATGCCGCAAACCGTAAGTCTGTAGCTTGTGCGGTTAAAAAGTTATGGAAAATTCAACTTTGGTGTGCAATTTTGCACTCCACGAGTTGCTTCTGGAGTGCAAAGTGCAATTTTGGAGTGCAATTTGCCCCTGTGCATCCGAATATTTCGACCCTTGTGACCGTGAATATCCATGACTTTCCAGGTGGGTATGAACTCTGAATGACGATTCAACATTGAGTCAAGAGCCCGTTCCTCCTCGTGTGGAACTGAATTATCCACTAAAATAAATAATTATACTACACAACAAAAAAACCTTATAAATGAATGGGTGTTCAATAGATGTGTGCACGATCTGGCATAAATATGAATGACCATCGTAACAGTCACCGACGCAAACATGCTTTCACTTTTTTTTCTTTTCAACAAAACTTAAGCTGAATCAAATTTTTAATTCGCATTCACCGCTACTCGGTAATTTGTCTCCCTTCTCCGTTATAAAAAGAAAAAAAAAATAAGATCGAAAAACAACCAAGCGGAGACAACGCCAGATCTGTCATCAGGCCTGACTACAAGAGTTCCCAAACTACCGTCCGTCTCTTGTCTGTTTGTCCGTCTGTCCATCAAAGGCGGTTCGGATATAATTTTTCTAATTACTGGTGGGAAGATGGAGGCTTCAGGCCACGTGCAACCGATGACACTCATTCACTATTATATAAAAAAAAAAAGAAAGAAAAAATTCAGACAAAGGCCAGTTGGGCTGTGGCCAGTAAAAACCCTCATCAAGGCCTCAGCATCTGCCACTCCGATGACCACGTGACCACGCCCTAGGCACACCTGGTCTAAACCCTGGTCACGTGCACGCCCTTTGGTCAGCCGGAGTAAAAGCGTCGCAAAGATGGCGAATTAGTGCTAAGTGCCTAAAGTCTTTTATGAAAAAAATTGGTGTTTACATCAGGCGACGGTGGGTTACCTGGAATTTTCTGAAAAGACTTTGGAAATAGGTATAGTAGGGATTTAAAATCTTCCCAGAATTCAATAAAATGTTAGCAGCTCATGAAATTAATTCCCAGCACCAGCATTAAGTAGGTTGTAGCCGTCAATTTGTATTAAAACGAAAACACAAAATATTTGTAAAGACTAATGAAATTAATTCAGAATGGCAGAAAGAAACAAAGATCTCACTTAATTCTCAGAATTATACGCTAAGGTCGAAAGGGAAGGGTCAAGCAGAGCTTTGTTTCAACTTTTTTCCCTAAACATAGGTTGTAGGTATTTTTTTTTGTTATCCTTTCTATTTTTTTAAACAGTTAACAAAACTGTCAAATGTAATTTTATCAATGAGCATTAATTCAAAATAAAACGCAGTCCTTAAGTAATGTTATAATGATGGTGAACACTTTATAAATCGTCACATAAATAATCGTTATGTACAAACATCCCATGCATAAAGGTGTTTTTAATTCTATTTCATAAGGTCACATTGAAAAAAAAAAAAAGAAAGGGGAGGGAACCGAATGTAACCGAATGTATGGTGTGTATAGAATAAAAAAAGAACGGGTTATTTTTATTCCACCACCAACCAAACCGGCAGCACAATCTCTAGTATAGAGATGCTAAGGCTATACCCTATACGTAACGTCAGTCTCACGGGAATTTTTTTTTATCCTCGCTGTTCGGGGTGGCAAAGCAATAAATTCGGATATCCAAGGTGGGCTGCTTACATTTCATTTGAACCATTTTTTTTATCGGATTAGGCTTCGGAGGGCGTTTTTTTTTTCTTTTTCATTCAACCCTCTCCCAACGTTAAAACTTGACCGTCCAAAGCCGAATACCATCGAAAACGCAAACCAAAATTTTCTATGAGCAGCAAGGGTAAGTTACGTGAGTGAGGACTCCCCAGCTCACGTTCTCACCTGGCGGGAGATTAGAAAAGGGAAGTGCTTCTGCGGGTGGGACATCATCCATCCTTCACGGATATTTCCAAACAATCCCCCCCAACCACCCACACAGTCTCTTTCTTGGGCTTCTCCAGCACTAATCCCAGCCTCTTCTTTTATCATTTTTCAACGAGCTGTCGGGTCTATTGGGCAACACGCCTCATTACAAATACCCCACCCCATTTTAGCCATAACCACCCCCCCAACCCCAAATTTCAAGAATTAACCCCTATTCCGACCCGTGTGCCCTCACGTAAATCCAGGGTGTTCAATGCCAAAATCGCAGAATGGACGGGCGTTTTTTAATCCACCACCAACCAAACAACCAGCCAAAGTTTGTGTTGGCTAAACTCCTATCGTCACAGCCACAAGAGCGACAAAATCCTGAAAAATGGGGCCGCCCACCGTCACCGACCCCTGCCCCACAATGCCTGGCGCGCGTGGACAATAACGTCCACATCGGATCAAAAAAGGCGAGAGAGAGAGAAAAAAAAAACGACGCTGTCACAATAGAATAGCGATAGCAATACCATCGTTGGAATACTAAGTGACTATACAGAATACGGTCCCTGTACCCAGAAGTAAAGAAGGCCTCAGAGAAACGTACAAAACTATTAGGTAAGGTTTTAGAAGCAGCAATGAAACAGGTCACAACAGTGTATTCCCCGTCTCGTTTACTTTCACAGGCAGGACAACTGCAGGAATGGATTACCAACACGCCGAGATCGTGTCCTAAACCTTTCGGACAGACCTCGTGTTTACGGACCACACCCCAAAAAAAGTAAAAGAACTAGAGAATTAAATCAGAAAATCCAGCTCCAATAGTGGGACACACACCCCAGATGAATTAAATCCATTAAAATGTGCAACATCAATTCATTTTATGCTATTATTTAAAATCATTTCTTAAGTTTTATGTGACTCGAAATTTTTTCTAATGAACCTGTAGATGGGCCGCCTCAACTTCGTACTATTTGACGTTTTAAGCAGAAAGTGAGTGGGAAGGGAAGATTCGGGGATTGATCCGGGAAACCTCCAAGCGTGGCAAGAGCGTAGATAATGCCCACTTACTCTAACCACCAGGTTTTTTTAAAGTATTCAAATTTGAAGTGAATAAAAGCCCCCAAGAAGTGAACAAAGATGCAAAACAACAACATTTCGTGGATATCATGCACCCCGTTTTCAAGTGGAAAGGAAATCAGCTGAAAGGCATCGTGCTGAAAAGCTGAATTTTCTATGCACGATAAGCTTTCCCACCGTTCAGTCATCACATGTGTTCTGACTGGTCACTATAACAGGGTTCAGATAATTTTTAAATTCTCAATTTCCCTGACATTTCCAGGTTTTCCAGGTGCATCCAATGGCAATTTCCAGGTGTTTACAAGATGTTTAGTTAGGGAAACAGGTAGTAGCGAATGTGTTTATTAATATATGAACGAAAATAATCCAACATCGCAGAAAATAGCAGTTTAGAGACTAGTCCAGACGGGACTATCAGCATTTTCATCACAGATATTGGTACTAGCCTAAGATTTAGTGTATTGAAGTTATATCTAAAATACTTGGAACACATTAAGCAAAAATTAAAACATTTGATACTAGCCTAGTATTTTATTTCTGATCTTAGAACTTGAATTCAATGGAACTTACAGATTACACAAAAGGCATTTTTTATTTATTTCCCCGTCTTTTCCCCGATTTTCAAAAAAATTCTTGTTTCCCTGAAACTTCCCTGAGAATTTGGCTCTATTTTCATTTTCCCTGACATTTCCGGGTTCTCCAGGTTTTGTCTGAACCCTGTATAAAAAGATAAGTAGTGTATCGTTACTGCTATTCCAACTACTAACTGCGATAGGTTTGTAATCCGTATTCCTTCTCCATTGCCTACAGCCGCAAGCACTCTCGGTCGAATGGAGCCCTAGTCTCTGCTGTGACTTTAATAACGGGTTCAAAGAGTTATCTTTTGTGTCAGTGGAGAAGCCGAGATATAGGGGTTGTGTCGGTAATTTGAGGGCGAATTGGGTTGAACTCAAATACAGGTCACGCCACTCTGAAGAAACCTAAACGCATAACAGTGGCGAATTTTAGTGTGTGATTTTTTTCCGTTGCTTGTCTTGTTCTACTCTTTCCTTTTTAGGATTTACAGCGATTTGTGTAAAAAATGCACAGAGTGTCCACAAATTATTCGCCCCATAAATAACTTAAATTAAAAAAAAAATGAAAACAGATATTAAAAATTAGCTTCCCGCAATTAGGTTCCTTGTTAATACTGAGGTAGCGACGCAATTACACCGGAAGTGCAAATGGAAAACGGGCCTTCACCAACAGGAGGCTACGTTGGAGGCCGTGCAGCGCGAACAACAACAGCGAAGATGTGATTTGAGTTGGGACGATTTTACACTGCCCGAAGAAGACAGATGAAATCCTATTAAGCTGTCGAAAATTTGCGAGAGTAGTGAAGTATCAGACTGTTGATATTTGTATATCTCCAATTTATGAATTTATGAAGAATGAGTGTAAATTGTGATCAACGTCCAACTGTTAAGATATTAAAAAAAAACTTGAAAGTGCCAACTGTTTATTAACTCAAAAAGGATTTTTTTTTTTTTTTTTTTTTTTTTACAAAATTTCTGGTGGTGATGGCCTCAAAATAAACTTCCACATGCGCCCCTTTTGTTGCTTGGAGAATATCCAGTCGAAAATCAATTTTTTTTCCCCTAAACATTTTTAAGCATATCTACTGATACCGTGTTTATTACCCTGCTTTTTCTTGTGGGGCTTTACAAAGGACAAAGTGTAGGCCAGAAAGACAACTTTAGCGCAGGAATTATGGGACAAGATCACCCAGGCGATAAAAACGATATTGACATGTGAGAAATCGATTTTCGACTGGATATTCTCCAAGCAACAAAAGGGGCGCATGTGGAAGTTTATTTTGAGGCCATCATCACCAGAAATTTTGTAAAAAAAATAATTTTCGAATTAATAAACAGTTGGTACTTAACAGTTTTTCAATATCAGTTTTTGTTTTTATAATATTAATAATAATAATATTTGTCGCGATAGCAACGCGTCTGGCAAGGACTGGGGATTCACTATCAGCCAGCAACAATTACATGTAAATACAGTGTACAAAAAACGGCCAAGGAATGATGATGGTAAGAGGTTTGGTGACACGAATGCCTTACCACCAAGGTTTGACCTGCCAGGGACTCAAAAGGCCCCCGACGGCATCGCCAAACGTGCAGGACGGGAAGGGTGTGAAAAGTGTTAAAAGGCCCAAAATGATGCTGTACAATTAAAAATTATAAACATTGCTAAAAAATTGTATGCTACGGTGAATACTAAAAACTAACGCACCCAGATAGTGGGACAGTTTTTTATTATTTAATTTCTGCATGCGGTTAATAATTTGTGGACACCCTGTATATATTGAAGCTGTACCAAGTTACAATACGCAACATGTATTTACTTGGAAAAGAAACCCAGGATGGAATAAAAAAAAAGGTCCAACTTTAAAAAAAAATTAGTGCTGATTACTAAGACAGAAGTTATGAGTCAACAGGACTGATGCGTCCCACAACAGTACCGCTTAGATGTGCACCGGGAAAGAACCACACAAACAACGTCTTTAAAAAACCGTTACATACGGCAAGGGGTGAAAGAGTTGGGACGAAACACATCGTTTCGCCCAGTCAAGTACAACTCCAACATTCGCTTAAAGGTTAAAAGTGTATATCAACCCTTTGGGCCCCGCTGTTGACTTTGGAAATGTTGGCAGTCAAAACCTGTTGTCAGCGCTGCACGCCAGTTGGACATCATCATACTCGACACCACAAGGGAGCATCTTTAGCATAATTGCGGCCTAATTTCATACTTTAAGGCTGTAATCATGCAACTCAAACCAGTCTTTAAAATTCCATGAGCAGAAACATATGCGTACCAATGTGGGAGCCCTTTTTTTTGTAATATTTTTTTTTTGTTCGAGGCACGTCCCTGCTTGCCTGCGCGCGCGGTTGCGCTAATGGCATCTTCAAGGGCGGAAAGGCCGCCAACGACCAACATGGCCGCTGCGACCAACATGGCTGGCGGGCTCGCGACGGGTCACGGCTATTTGCATACGTCGACTGGCACATAAGTCGGCTCTAATCTCGTTTCGACCGCGTCCGTCGCCAGCAGGGGTCAGCCTGACCGCTCGCTCGATGCACCACCCTCGCGACACGCACAAAAGACACAAGCCAGCTAGCCAGCACCGATGCTTAAAGGAATACGATCTGCTTCTGAAGCCATTTACAAAATTCAAGATGATTTAAAAAGTCCAGAAAAGGCATACGAATGCCCGGGGACCTTTTTATCGTTATTTTTTTTTTTACACTTAGGAATGTAATCTAGGCGTAGAGACTTCCAATTTATTTTTTTGGGCCACGTTCTACACACCACACCGGTCCATAAGCCAGTGTGTATGTACCGTCTGCTATCAATGTAAAAAAAAAAAAAAATAAAAAATAAAAAGTTAGCGCAATAACGGCCATTTAAGGTTCCAAATAAGACGGCGCAAACGTCACAATTTGAGCTCTAGACCTCCCCCCCCCACAACAATGGCATGCCGTTACCCACCCCCAGAATCCACCTGAGGTCCTAGGCACATTAAAATTTGCGCCTCTAAATCTACAAATAGTGCTTCACGAAACATTTGATAATATACATTTTTTTTAATCCTGAAAATTAATTTTGCTATCATTTAAAATATATTGTGAAACAAAATTTTCTTCGTATGCCGAGCTCCTACTGCATCGGTTTCCACCCTCTTAATTGCAGGATCCCTTCTTCATTATCTTTTCTTCTCTTTTCTTGCGTTTCAACCCTTTTTCTTAACCATCCAAAAAAAAAAAAAAAAAAATATAAAAAAATAAAAACCCACAGACAGACTCCGGATCTACCCAAAGAAAAAAAGTTAATTAAACCTACGAAAATCAACCAAAAACAAGGATTCTTTGAAACAAAACATGTTTTAAAGGCGCGAACTCTGATAACTAAAGCGATAGCAGGATATCGAAAATATATGTCCCTGGCCCTAATTGGAGGCTTTACAGCGCTTCCCCAGACCTCCTAGTAGAGGTGGGAGTTGCCACCACTTAATCCAAATTAATCTTCTGGTATAATGTTAATCATCTACACGGTACTCGCGTCGACTGCTGCATGTAAAAGATCCTGGAATTATCCACCGGAATTACCTAGCAAAATTATCCTCTCACATTCTAGCGCTATGGAGCAATGGTCTGAACCTCCAAGGTGTATCTAAATTTGCGTTGCTTTCTGCTATAAAATAAATTCGTTCCGTTAAACCAGCTACATAAATGCGATGATCCAGACTTTACAAGTTTAGAGCAGGTTAAACAAACTTTAAAAGGCAATTTTCTACGTGTTTTAATGTTTCGATGCTGGCTGGTTTTAGGGTGGGAGTTGTTCTTTGTCTTGCTTCTTGGCTCGTCTCAGCGCGGGCGAAGTGTTAAATGCTGTTCAAATCCTGATAAGGGCGTGCGCATTAGTCAGAACGGCCTGGGGTCCCTTTTTTTTTTACAGCGATAAAGAATCTGTCATTAAACTGGCTGCTTTGGTCTCACAGCTCCAAGAATGCTTTTAATTAAGTGGAAATATTTCTTCTGCCATCGCTGTTGACTTTGGGATTTTCTACGAGAAAGACTTCGTCAAGCAGAACTGGGCCATATTGAAATAAAACTTGAAGCCGCCCTTGGTTTTCCTTGTCTGTCGTAGGTTTTTTTCGTGCTAAATGCTCAAATTGCAGAAATCAGATAGAAAATTCGAAATTTTACGAAAATCCCTCTACAGATTATATGTCCCTCAGGTAATTTAGGGCGACGGGTAATCGTCTAACTGGAAAATCGCATAATTGGAAGAACGTATATACAGTATAACGGAAAATCGTCTAACACGAAATTCGTATAATGGAAAATCGTCTAATGTCCCTGCCGCGCTCGCTGCAGCTATACATGTAACATAAGAAACGGCAGCTATACGATTGTCCAGTTAGACGCTTATCAGCTCTAGTATTGTCGAGTTTTTGTCCATTATACGATATTCCGTTTCGATGAATTCCAGATTATTTATTTAGGCAGATATTAGACACTTATCCCATTAGACTATTTTCCAGTTAGAATTTTGTCCGAAAACCTTTTTTATTTAGGCAGACATTAGACAATTATCCCATTATACGATTTCCCAGTTAAGACTTTCGTCCGACGCCTTTTTTTATTTAGGGAGATATTAGACAATTATCCCATTAGACAATTTTCCAGTTAGACTTTCGTCCGACGCCCCATTAAAGATTATGTTAAACAGTGTAGGTCAAAGGTAGTTACTTAATAAGTTGCCCATTGACCTACAAATTGGTAGTACGGAAAAATTAGAAAGGAAATCAACACCCATTTTTTAAATAATTAAAGGCATGTGACGTTAGAGAAGGCCACTGGTTGAATTCTTATGTTACATTATAATGCTTTTATATTTGAGTTGTGTGCTAGTTTTATTATTACTGTTAGTATTTTTAATTCTTATTTGGTGTTTTACTGTTACCATCGTATACTTGTGTGGTTTATATTTTGTTTTTGAAGCGAAAGTTTCTTATGTTTTATTTTTATATCGACTTTATATTCGTTGTAATTTATATTTTTATTAGTTGTAATTGCATAAATCATTGACGGGTAGACTAGATTTTATACATCTCGGCTTTTCACAAGTTTCGAAATGAACTTAAAGCCGCCAATTTGTAATAAATTATTTTTATTATTATATGATATTATTGTAATTTTCATACTCACGGAAAAACGCACAACCAAAACGCACAAGTTTTAAATTCAGAAAAACTCGCAAATTTTCGGTGCACCTTAGCTTCCACCTTCATCAGGCTGAAGAAGCTGAGTCCTGCTTCACCACATATTTACAGATCTACAAACGATTAATTGCTCTACAAACGATTACCGTTAACTAATAAAGCTGTTTATTATTCAGTATCCAGTTTTCAATGAAATTCCCTTCCAGTATTATGCTTGGGAAATTTGTTCAACTAGCAATCTATTAATAATTGGTGTTTTAATCTATAAGTATTCTATATTAAAGGTATTTTCATTCAGTCTTAATGTTTTTGTTCTAATGAAATGTATTTTACGAGTCTCTTTTTCTTCTAAAATTTGATATCGGCATAATAATTTGGTAAATAATAACAGTCTCTTAAGTTTAGTACATTTAGAATTCTATTATGTTCAAAAAATTTAACTGTTGAATTGTGAGTGTTCCCTTTCAGTGTTGGAAATAATCATGATTATTTTAAAATAATCGAATTGATTGGATTATTTTGATTATAATCAGATTTTAATAACGTGTAAGATTACAACAATAATTATGACATAGTTAAAGTTGCTAGAGTTTGCTCCATTTCTTGCTTGGCAGTTGCTAGCCTATTGCCAAAATGCCATTACCTATAGAAATCTTTTAAGCATCAAAAGTTTAAAAAGTGATTACCACGTGTTAATTTCAATGTAAACACACACACAGCAGTAACTATTATTACAGAAGTAATACTTAGTAAAGTCGGTGTAGGTGTTGTGGCACATTGACACATTCCTCACATATGAGCTGATCAAATGAACATCAGCTACAATTGCTATACCACGCGCCATGGCTGTTTGCTGTGACGTGCTATCACGTGACTGGGCTAGTCCAATCAGACGGTCAAACAGCCGTTGTTCTCGTTCGTCATTGGCTAACTCGTGGTGACGTCACGGCAAACAGCCATTGCGCATGGTTTAGTTAGGGCCTAGAAGTACACAAGTTGCAAAGTCCTTTAGTTTTTTCCTCTGTGTTTAAGGGTTTGATTATTGCCAGTAATTTCCTACTTTGGTTGTTCCTAATCGGTTGCGTATTTTTGTATGAATCAGGCCAAAAAAAGTAGAAGATATACGTTCCAGACTGCGAAAGATTCAACAGCAGTGTATTTGATTTTCGGTTGTGTAAGTTCTTTTGTACTAGTATATGTCAACAGTTTTGTGTCCACCTGGTCCTTGATTATAATCGGATGAATTTCAATTTTAATCATTTTCTAATCGTGATTATAATCGTAACAACCCGTTCCTTTTTGCTATTTTGTTTTGGACTTTTTGAAGACGGGTCATTTTGAAACGTTGGTGTGAATCCGTACACATCAATGCTGTATCTTAAGTGGCTAGTAACCATTGCGCCATAGACAATCTTTTTAATTTGTTATTTAGAAGATATTTTAATTTAGTAGAAGAACGGTATCAGTTTATTAATTGAGGTGTTAGCATGGCAGTAATAATAATAAGTCAATTTCTATAATAAGTCAATGTTCATTCCTAATTAAATGACTTCTGCTTCCTTTCGTATTTTAACACAAGAGGGACAACAGTTCACTTCAAAGGACAATTTTCAGCATGAACAAACAGGTCTTTTGAAACAAAGATTCTTAGGGGTATAGTCTTAAAAGTCAATATTACTGGTTTTGGTTACCATTTGCGAACAGATCATTTTATAGAAACCATTTATTTAAATTTTCTTAGGCCACTGTACGATTTTGATTCCATAGTATTTAAATCGTTATCAGTAGACATCACCATGATGCCAACTGCAAACATTACAATATATCACAACATCATTCACGCATTTCATTTAACAATTAAACACGCACAAGCAATTTGCTTCCGCCACTCCGCCTATACACAAACTATATACACACACGCCATTGGTCAGAAAATATTACCGCTGTTAGTGCGCACCCGTATAAATGCAGCGACAGTGTAGTTTCAATCAGATGACCCCAAAACGCGTGCACTGCTCACGAACAAAGGCGGAGATGTTACAAAAAAAAAAATAATGTTTGCTTAAAAATCATTGAAATGGATTTCACCTCTGGTCCACAAACGCCCAAGCATTATGAATCAAAAGTGGGGCTGTCCATTAAACGGAGCGCCGAGTTTTTAATGAAGATTTGCGGGCATCAGCGCCATCGGTGGCCACTTCACGAAGCACAACGACGCTCCGTGGACCAGCCTTACAAACGTCCGTCGGAACCTCGCTATAACGGCACCGTTTAGACACTTAAATCCGCAAGGGCATCGCTTTAGAGGGAGTCGAAGCAGCTCGTCTGACGGCCGCGCTTCGTTCCACAAGCAGAGATCTACACATTATTATAATAATAATTAATAATCATCGGGTACCAAATTATAGTGGTAGCTGACATTGCAGAGCGGATTTTTTTTCCCCGCTCTTTTATTTCTTTCTTGCAATACTTCTCAACAAGCCTCTGACTACTACCCCCCCCCCCCCCCCCCACGTCCATCACCGCCAAAACATGCCACAAACCCGTGGCATCGTTTGACCTTTCTCGCCCTTTGACACAACTGACGGGTTTAAAAATAAATACCCGCAAATAAAAAAATTAAAAACCCAAAAATAAAAAAAAATAAAAAAATAAAAAAGACTGCTGATCAAGGCACGCCACCAAACCTCGTGCACGCAAACGTTTTATAGGTAGCCTGAAGAACGCTAATGGACGATGATTTAAATTTAACAAACGTACAAAAAAAAAGATAATAATAATAATAATAATGCGTTGCCGTAAAATTGTTCCCTGACACTTAAGTACTCAAATCAAAACTGACCAAAAAAAAAAAAAAAATTAATGAAGAACATTGGCTTTTCCTAGTACAAACCATTTTTTTTAGACAAAGAAGAACCGTAAACATGTTCGTCATTACCGCCAACATTTCTCGACGTATTTATTTCCCTCAAATTTCTTTTTTTTTTTTTTTCCTAATTTCGCTAAGAACAGCACTTCCTCGTGACAAGACGAGGGCCACGCGCCAGCCAGGGCAGGGCCAACCAATGCCAATCAAGAAACGCTAGCCTTGCCCAGACCAAACTCTCTCTCTCCCTCCTGTCGACTGACCAAACTATAATAGGATAAGAATGTAGCACGAAACAAGATTTTCATTCGGTAATTAGTGATTGAATTTAATAAATTTTCTCTTCCCTCATCCAAAACCGTATCAAGACACACCATAGTGTGTCGCCCGCCAAGATAAACGATAACATCCAGATAAAATATATATATGAGAATGGCGACCAGTCCTGTGTCTTTACAGCTGATGTGGTTTGGATGTTTTCAGCCTTCTTAGGATAAATAACAATGCGACAGAAAAGATTGTTGTAACTTGTTTGATCATGAGTCTTTGGTCGCCAGACCAATCACTGTTAAAATCACTGTTAGTAACACAGCTTAACGTTTTCTTGTTGAAAAAACAGCGTGAATAGCGTTGATATTTGCCTAATTACTTACTGGCTACTAGCTACTAATAACGCTATTTTCTGTATCAAGAAAATAAATTCTTACATGCGGTGAATAAAGCTGGTTCTTAGCTCTTTTTACAGGTATTGCTGTAGATGTGCCCTTTTCATACGACCTCTTCTAATTGGTCAAGTGGTTCAGGGGATAGGTACCTCTAAATGACCAAATTGATTGTTTTACATTGTTTTAAACATTGTTATTATGCAACAATGCTAATCGGCAAACGCCAGCTGCAAGACGAAGACTGAAGAAAAAAAGGTTTTGATTTCGTTTGTACAAGCAGCTACTTGAGCAATGCTTCATATCAATACAAAACTTTAAAACAATGCCAATCAGCATATACTAATCAGCAAACGCCATCAAACTGAACATTAATTAAATCCGTGTGTTTGAAAGGTGACACTGCATTACAATAATAAATACTAATCATATGGAAAAAAATAACTGACTGCTGTCCTCAAAATGAAACAAAGTAAACAAAAAAAAAATGGACCAGAAAACTAGGTTGGTGTTTCCATTTCATACTCGCTAAGATAAACAAATGGATTTCATCAGTTTGGACCAAAAATATCTGATATCTACCCTAAAACAAAACTTGTTAAGGATTCCCGCCAAGGTTTTCGGACGTGTGAAGTCGTGATATCAAACACCAAGTTCTTTCGCCAAGCTAATTTCACCGACTACGACTTCAATCGTTAAATGATAAAATTGAAAATTGGACTGTAATCGGCGTTTGATATCACGACTTCACACGGCCAAAAAGCTCGGCGGGACGTTTTGTTTTGGGTTAGATAGTAGTATGTCTGCTTCGACATGATGAAAAAAATAAAGTGATTCAGTTTGACCGTCATCACTTACGTAGCGAATACCACCATATTGAAAATAAAATTCGCCGGTACTTAAGCTCTTTCACATCAAATCGACAACTTTTTGCATGTCACAAAACACAAGTTAAAAAAAAATGTCAAAAAAGTCCAGATGCGAACCGCAAACTTTGTGAAGGTGAGAATCGAACCATCATAACTTTATCAGATTTATAAACAAACGAATTTACAGACAGAGTTACAATAACATGAAGGGCAGGAATTCTTTCAATTCCGCCGAAGGTGGATCCATTTTGTAGTACAAAGATTCGCCGAGTAGGGCGCTGTTCAGTCATACGCTAAGAATACTACCTTACACTCCTCATGTCTAACACAAATTTTCGTAAGCTCTTGGAACTGCCAAATCCCGGACTTTAAATAATGAAATCGAATAATTCAACGTAAAAAATGAACAAAAATCAAAATCTAAAAATCAGCCGGAAAGTGAACATAAAATGAAGTCAGATAAACACAACGTTTCAGTGCATGATCAGGGTCATGATTATCAAGTGTAGTCAAAAAATTTACACATTTACACATGAATAACTGGAAAATACGGAAAATTTGCACCCGAATACCTGTGTAAGCCAGGCTAGCGCAAGTTAAAGAGTAATGGATTTCAAGTTGACTATTATAAAATGTGTTTGCAGGTGCTCCCCGCCCGCATTATCGTTGATTGGAACGAGAGCTACCAAATGAGTTTTAGTTTGTTGTCTGCAGGAGTGGAGATGAGTTTTCTGCCCAAAATTGCTTCAGACCAAAGATTTTTAGAGTGTGGCCATACTTTAACCAAATGCGTCGTGTTGTGTTCTTTTTTGTGTTAATGTTGTTGTATTTTATTTTTGTAATTTTGTATTTTGATATTGCTTTTTGCTTTATTAGGCAAATATAAGGCTCGATTATGGAATAAATAAATAAATAAATAAATAAATAAATAAATAAATAAATGAATAAATAAATAAATAAAGTTACGTCCTAAAGCCTCCCCAATCAGAACTGCCGGGAAACTCACTGCTGAAATATTGGGTGATCGCAATCAGAACTGTACACTGTTGACTGTTGCATAAAAAAGTGAAAAGTATATTGAAAAATAAATTATCTTTTCGACAGTCCGGGGACGAACTGTCCGTGGGGCGAAATGTCCGGACACCGAGTGAACACCGAACGAGGTTTTTTGTATGTAAATTTTTTGTTGGGGGGGGGGGGAAGGGAATCGACAGTGTGCAAAATATAGTTTGAAAGAATTACGTGAAACAGTGTTTTCGTTTGTCTGAGCACCAAAATGTTAAGTTTTTCTGATGAATATAGTCGTTGGCTGAAATTCGACGCTGTCGCGTCCCTTCTCCATTTTTAATGTATACGTCCATGTGTTAAAAAGCGTTAACATTTCGGGCTGCAACAACGCACACAGATTGGCCAATCACTGTTACACATATTTTTTTTTGTGGTAGCTGAGGCAGGGCCCCAGAGGTTGGGTGGAGGTCTTTTTCTCTCCAACTGGGCGTTTGACCACGAGACGCAAGTTGAGCGTGGGTGACAGACGGATGTGACGTGGACTGGTCGGATTTCGCTATCAGGAAGCAGCAGGGCGCGGTCAGGCCAGATATGTCACACTCTGACCACCGATGAGGTATTAAACCAAACAGCCACAGAACTGGCGAACACTCAGCCTAAAGTTCGGTGAGAGACTCCCCCCCCCCTCCCCGATGTGGTGGGGAGGAGGATAATTCACTTGTGAGTGGCAAAACAAGTCGTAAAAAAATAACGAAACCGTTTTCTGACAAGGTATCGTTTAAAACCTTCAACTGAAAACTTGAGATTACCTTGATGAAAAAAAGAAAGAGACTTAATCCCGAGTGAGATTCTTGCTATTTGTCGAATTTTAGTTATTTGGGTGACTTTATTTAGTTTCTTCAACCGTGTTAGTCTATTTTGTTAAAAAAAACTTCAGATGACAAACCATACACGATACACCGGAAATTTTGATATTTCAAATTTCAATGTTAAGCCTTTTATCTTCTTTCACAAAGACTTGAACTAACATTTATTCAATCATTCATTTGTTTACTTAAAGAGGCTTTTATATCGACATTTTCTTATTAAAATTAAAGACGGAAAGCCAAAGGCCAAATAAGAATTAAATAAATACAGATGCAAACCTATTTACGTTGCTTTTTGAACTTATATGTCAGACTGCCTGAGCAGGGAATCGAACCCACGACCTTTGGAGCTAAAAACCGAGGTCCTACCGCTAAGCCATACTGACCCGGCCTACTGACATGGCCGTGTCAGTATGGCTCAGCGGTAGGACCTTGGCCTTTGGTTCAAAGGTCGTGGGTTCAGTTCCCCGCGCAGGCAGTACAACATATAAGTCCAAAATGCAACGTATATAATTGCATCTGCATTAATTTTATCCAGAAGCTCAATACGAACAGCAGATAATAACGAGTTCACCAAATTCCTACTCACGCGAGATAGTGTAGTAGCCCAAGTTATAATTTTAGCAAAAAATTAGGCGGCTTAGTGAATCACTTCACGTTTCACGAGTGTTTAATACGAATTCGAAGCGAGTGTCTCATTGTACCGCGTGTGTGATTTTTTTCCTGGTTAGTTGTGAGTCATATTTTATTAATTTTCGCATTATTTTATCTTTTATTTGGACCACTACACCTCGAGCTAGATCTTCTTATCTGGGGCGCGTTCTCTTTTTTATTTCAGTTTCCGAATTGTTTTACATTACAAATGTGCTACCTGAATAAATTTTCAAATCACGAAAAATTCCCGTTATTCACAGCCAACTTGTGCATATTTGTTCTGAAATCTACTACAGACGGACATCATTCAGAGGGATAAACCTCCAAGGTGATCCCAAATTACTCGGCATCGATACGTTCTGCAGTGGTCTGACGTTTTCAGTTCAGTCGAACGGATGCAGATACTCCGACAATATTGAACTTTTGCCTTTGTTCTTCCTCCTAGCTGAAACCACTGCTTTCAATCTTACTTTAAAATCAAAGTTGGCCATCGTTTCGAAACCAAATCTTCCGAATCAAAAAATTGGTCAGCATATTCAACTGGACAGAAACCTGGATGGCTGCGTCCAGCCTTCCTCCCTCCCCCGGCCTTCACCCATAATAATCGGCTTTGACAGACTAAGAGCATTAGGAGACGGAAAGAAAACCGACTTGAGCTAAGTAAGCAGTTTTAGTTCGGTTTCCATTCATTATAATTCGGCATTAATCTACATGGACCCCCATTCGGAATTCCATGCAGATTAACGCAAATGTGAGAGATTGTGAAATATAATGGCGACAATGTTAACGAGGCTGTAGAAGTATTTCTGTTCAAAATTTTAGGAGAACATTAGACTGTAGCCAAAACAGGAGTGCAGCTATTATGATTCACAGAATTAATTAAAGTTGGCTAAACATTTATTTAAAAAAAATTAATGTTAAAACAATACATGGGGAGAAATGATCGACAAGATCGTCAAATAAATTAACCCGTGTAGGATTGGACACAGCGTTGTGGCTCATCTTTTGAGTTGCGTCATCGCATCTTGTTTCTTTGCCCATTTGCTTTCGTAGCGTGTCGCTGAATGGCATTGGCGGCACACAACACAAAAGAACGCACTATACATCGGGCACAGGCAGTTGTTTACGAGTGCATTGGAGACCGCGTTGTGGCTCACCTTATCCGTCGCTCATCGCATTTTTGTTTCTTTGTCCATTTGTTGTCGTAGGCCGCCGCTAGATGGCGTTGTTCCTCAACAACATGTCCGATTTAAAGTTTTTTTTTTTTTTTACAAACCACCTCTGAGTGTACCGCTATCACTGTGCAAAATCTGGTTTTAACTAAGTTATTGCGAGATGCGATTACAATATTGCATTCGAATGTATTCATAACGAAGCTCCGCTCCAAAAATATTTACCGAAGGAAAAGTCAAGTTACTAAAATTAATTCAGTAGAAAGGCGAGTAGAAGACAAATCCAATTTACATTAAATGTTAATACAATGATAGTGCAGAAGAAAATCCAGGTT
Source organism: Lithobius niger (assembly GCA_023313725.1). Lineage (NCBI taxonomy): Eukaryota > Metazoa > Arthropoda > Chilopoda > Lithobiomorpha > Lithobiidae > Lithobius > Lithobius niger. The sequence continues at coordinate 19,722 of JAHWFP010262774.1, read as the reverse complement.
CTAGTACTTTTGTGATTGAAGGTAAACCTACCCCTACCCCACGAGTCCCTGGTTACCTATCTTTTGATTTTATTTACGACAATTCGTACATATTTGTTCAAAATCCACTTCAGACATAAATCATTAGGGCTTTTCCAAGGTATAATTGTAAAGACAATTTTAGCAATTTTGTAACTTAACCTTTCAGTGCCTGGACATGATCTAGAAGAAAGTCCTATTCATCAGCAATAAGTTTCCATATTGAATCCTCTTGGCTTGAAGACCACGGTCCTGCTCACTCGGGTGTGATTTGCTTGCTTTTCTCTAGTTCCAGGGAAACCTCATGCAACTTGCTACTCGTCCTTGGACTACGTTATTTACGTTTTTGCGTGAACGTAAGTCGCTGACACTGAAGGTCTTAAGTAAACCTAAATTGAGCTAAATTCCCATTTATAAACAAAGTTGCGGTAACGGAAATCCATCTTGGAAAAACAGGATTCAGGACTGAGGGATTTCCAAATACTACGGCACAATAATACTGTAGGCTACTGTCATCTTGTCGTTGTGATCACCTGCCCTCTTATGCCTTCTTGCGTTGCTACTAAACGTAGTTTCCCAAAATTACCGGCTAATACAATCCACACGAAAACGGCGATGCTTATATTAAGACTCCACACGAAAGCAACTATCATGGTAATTAGCCTACTACTGATTTTAGCATTTGAAATCTAGACGAAATTCGAGTTGCAATATTGTAGGGAATACTAAAATATCTCCAATAAAAAAATTAAAAAATTAAAAATCGAGCAAAAACCCGGGAGGCAGGGTTCGCACATTAGCCTTGAATTTCTTGAAAAGCCTGAAACTTGAAACCGAAAATTCCAAGGCTTGAAAAACCTTAAAAATTGGAATTTTGTTGTTGTCCGAGCCTTAAAAACTGCCTTGAATTTTGTGAGTGTACTTTGTTTGGAATTAGGATAGTGCCATAACAGTAATATTTATTTAAGTCTGAAATTAAATAAATGAATATTTCTTCTAAGAACAAACAGTGCTTCACTCGGATTGGACTGGAGACAGAAAAAGATAGGTGCCGCGCAGGGTAAGCAATAATTAATGCCAGAAGGGGGAGCTGAGCAAGTGATGTGCCACTTGATGTTTGTTGTCCTTCTTGTCTAGTGGTGGGAAGGAGGGCATCATGCTCGTCATTAAAGGTAGTTTTGGTAGACCACTGTACAAAGAGACTCGAAATTGGTTGTAAATAAGCCCTGAAAAAGCCTTCAAAATTGTTTCGTCTATAATGTATCGAACCCTGGGGAGGTGCAACGATTCAATATACACACCACCAATGGAACAGTATCCTAATAACAGGTTTCGTTTAACTGGAATAACAACTTCGGGAAAAGAATAAACAGTAGTAAGCGGAATAGTATACAGTATGCGGAATCAACAACCCTCAAAACGAACGGGAAAGATCCTCAGCGAAAGCAGTGTCTAATTTCATCTACTCGCGATACATTCTCAGCACTTGGTTTACATTTCGACAAGCGGCGCCCGAAAGTGAATGGCCTCCCCTCCCTCCCCGCCATCTCAAGGAAATGCCTTCCGCTTTCTAAATCGTGCCTCGTCTTCCAAACGACCTTGATAAAGCGAAAGTGAGAGAAAAAAGTTGGTACAGCGACTGACTGGGTCAAGGCCGACAAGCAAACCGTTTCGACGCTCGTTCTCGACGCCTTCCTGCTCTGCACAAAAGAGAAACGCGCCAAACACTGAACCTCGCGATACACCGCTGAAATCGAGCCAAATGCATGCAGGATTCACTGCTACTCGGCGGGACAACATAACCTTGCTCGCAAATCCTAAACTGAACGGTTAAAGAAACCAAACTTAAAGAGTAAATAGTCGCAAAGAAACGAGGGACACGATGGAGCCAACGTTGTGAACTGCTAAGAATGACAAGTGAGCAGCAATAATGAAATAAAATTCAGTTGGCATTGTGAGACCGTGGACGACGTTCATTTGCAGTCGTACGATGCTTAATCCACACTGTTCAGAACAACGTTACGTTTTGATGACCTTGGTACTGGGTTTTCAAGGTCATCGTAACTAGGGCCGTAATGAGTAATGGTGGGGCCCGGGACAAAACTAAATCTGGGACTTTCAGGCCCGAGTTGATACAAATTTTCTAAGCTTGAACGAAACTTTCACATAGCAAGACCCGCTGACAAGGCCAAAGAGATCACCCGACGACCACGTAGAAAATGAAAGCAATTTAATTTTCAACACATATGAAGAAGGCACAAATGTTTATACGTGCTGAAAATTCAATTGCTTTCATGCCATTTTGCTATCTCTTTGGCCTTGTTGGTGGATTCTGCTACCGTAAACCATCGAGACACTTGTGCTGCCAATTTCTAGACATCCCGAAATGTTGGGGGGGGGGGGGTCCGATTACGGCGACCACCCCCTAGTAACGGGCATGAACGTAACAGCCCCTCCACTGGCTGCACGCTAATTTGCAGACAAAAAATGCCAGGATAATGAGTGAAAAATACTAGCGTGATATTATCACATTTTTTCATTGATGTTTAGAAGGAGAAATGCCTCTACCAGTAACAAATCCGCCAGACCTACAACCCTATTTTAAAAATTAGTCAAAATGTATAAATAGTATAAACACGTGCGGCTTTCTTTCTCTTCAGAAAGACCAGCAACAACGCCACACTGGCTACGCGACTAGCATCTGAGATATAGTTTGTTCCACATTATGTTTTCAGAAAACTGACTGGATGACGACTCGTTTCCTTGCACTAAGAGTGCAAAAACATGTGGATATCACACTTATAGTCTCTACAAAGTTACTATTAGAGTTTACGAATGGGATGTTTACGGATTTTTGCACTCGTAGTGGAAGAAAACGTGGCGTCATACGGTCAGTTTTCTGAAAACATAATGTGGAACAAAGTATAGCTGCAGGGGGCATGGATATAAAACATCAGCGTAGATTTTTTTTTTATCTAAAAAAGCAGCAAGTGGAATCTTTTATTTTCCAATTTAAGTCTTGAGATTGAATTCTGGATAAAGAAGTAAACACAAAGTTGGCAATGTTCCGTTGAAAATAAAGGATGTCATTGCTTTACAACGTAGTGCGGAACAACTGAAGTCAGTGAGTGTCTGTCGACAACTCAATAGTTTAAGAGTGGAATTACGCCACAGAACAAGATGATGTGGTGGTGATGGTATAATAGAGTGTTAAGTATGAAGATGAAATATTGACTTGTGCACTTTTATATTCCATATTTTATGAATATGTGCGTTGTCAGATACATTAAAAGAAAACGGAAGACGTATTGTTTTCTGATGCATGGTTAACGGAATGGCTACTTGTTTTGACTTGCGTTGGGCTAGTGAAGGGGGGGGGGGCGAAGAGTGACTTTGCCTTGTGTCCACTTCGTGATAAATTTCCATTTTATAGCAGCTTCTTCTACGTATGGTAATTTTTTCAATTATTAGTGTAAAAGTTGTAGAGCTTTAGCTGTGAACATTGATCAGAGGACAGCATGCGTAAAAAACATGTTTTATCTTTTTTTTTTCCGACGGATATTTTTATGAAATACTAAATTTTACAATGAGGTCAGAAGTCAAGCTTTCATCTTCCTATTCGCTCAAGTCACTTGTTTCTCACTTTATTAGAAAACCCAAGTAATATGTAGAGTTCGTAGTAAAAATGGTAATATGCCAACGCGGGAGTTCAAGATACGTTCCCCTCTATACCCGTAAACGCCTTGGGGAAAGAACTTGGTTCATCTGCTTAAGTCATGCGCCAACACGCCTGCAGCCATTTTGCCAATGGACCTCTGGACATATCACCGCAGACCAAATGCGCTGGGACGTTGTTTGCCGTCCTTCTTACAGGGTGTGGACGCATATTTGCCTCACGACTTAAAGTCGGTCGTGAAACGATCGCCAATAGGGGAATATGACCGCAAAAGCTAGGAAATGAGAGATGGTTGCTTTAAGAATATTCAGAAAGGCCTTTTCCGATATGGTAAAAAAAAAAAAACATGATGCGTAGAGATTAACCGTTACGTAACCCATCTGCGATGCCCGTTCGATGCACTCAGCCATTTATAAAGGAAATGCCTACTAGGCCTATAGAGCAGTGACACGACGTAGTATTATTGTATATAACTCTATGCTTGAGTCTTAATGGGTTAGCTGCAAGGGGCACTGCAGAGAGAAACAGAAGGGCGTCATACTGAAGCCGATGCTGTGAAGAGTGATTTCTTAGACCTAAAACGCGCGATTTTTGTTGTTGGAGAAAACAACGTTATTTTAAGCCTAAGAATCCGATCTTCCGTTGTTTTTCCCTCCATTTTTATGTAGTGCACCTTGTAGTTATGCCCTCCAAAATCCATACTGGCGCCAAGCTAGTGCCAATATGGCGGAAAATGTCACTGCTCTATACATTAGCTTTGTGTTTGAAGGAAATTTTGTTTTAGGCCTACGTTGTTTAATAAAAAAAATAAAATTGGTCCGACAACCAGCAATTTGAAGCTATCCAGAAAAATGATGCTCGAACTCTTGCTTTAAAATGCCACAAACCGTATTTCTTTATCTCATATGGTTCCATACCGAAAAACTGAGTTTTAAAAAGTGTATGCCATGCCGATTGCCGATTTTTATTGCCGTCACCGATCTCAACCATTGCTAACGAACATTACGTAGTAAGAATAATCTCTGTAACGTACAGAGGGTAGCAAAAGGTTTGGTCTCTTAACAATGATCAAATACAACAATTAAGACTTGTGGTATTGTTGTGTTCCATTGCAACAATACGGTATTTCTTGATTGTTGTATTTGGTCATTGTTAGCAGACCAAACTTTTTGCTCCCCTCCGCACATACGTACTACACGAAACGCATAGGACTCATCACTATGTGGTTATGAGTTTTGTATTGTTTTCATTGCATTTATTAACTGCAAAAATACTTTAATTAGTAATTCATTTTCATGCTATGTAGATGTAACCCATCCAAGTTTCTCTAAGAGACTTTGGGATACAGATCAATAAATTAAATAATAATAAAACTTTTTTCAGTTAAGTTTACGTATCAAAACTTTGCATTTTACCTTTGTCACGACTCTGAATTATAAAGACAGTGGTTGAGATTTTGCGTTAACTGCCGCTGCTTTTTTATTCAGCACGTCGTGTTAGGCTCAAGATCTTAACAGTATATAACCGGGATGCCAACCGAGGTGGGGTCTCACTTCACGCATTTGCATTTTTTTTCACGCTTTTTCGCGCAAACAAATTTTAGACATTTTCACATTTTTTCGCATCTTTTTTTCACACATTTTTTGAATTAAGCCTATTTCCAATGCACGAAAACGCATTCAGTTGTCCGACAAATTAGGGAGCGCGGGGACGTTTCATTTTTGGCACATCCTCGAACCAAAGAACAGCGAAATTCCCGCAGTACAAGTCACACCGCCATCTGCCGACAAAACAAATAACCTGGCTCACTGACCAACGCAGGTATGAACTCCTCAAACTGAATTTTATCTTCATTCAATCGTAGCGGAGCTAAATTTATTCATCGTTTGATGCAAGATGCAATTTTTTTTAAATCATAAATTCAAAAAATTTCACATTTTTTTACCAATTTGGTCAATTTTTCACACTTTACTGGAGAGCTCATATTTTCACATTTTTCACTCGGTGGCATCCCTGATATAGAAATACTCAGAGCGTTCCATTTCCTTTAGACTCTACACCGCAATTCAGTCATTTTATAATTTTTGTTTTGTTTTCCATTCTTTTATACATTTGCGCTGCAGACAGGGATGGCTTCTCTAGTTTCGACTGACCCCAACGTCCACTATCCCCCTCCGCCGGCCTCGAACTTCCCTTACGCCCACGCAAATCGTTCTTATTCCGACGGCGCCTTCCAGAATATCCCTCCACTTTCTATGCAACCAGAGCCCTTCAACGGAACGCACTTGCATCTGTTTTGCATCCACCTCGGACCTTCCACTCCATCCCAAACTCTTTTAGCCACTTATCCTTTGACACCGACAGCACCAAACGGGCCCCTGCTAGCGACACACCCTGGACCTAAGGGTACGCCAAACGGTCCCGTCCCGCCAAACGTTTGGGGACCCACCTGGACCTCTTACGTAACCTCCATTCGTTGTAGACAGGCTGTAACGGACACGTCGCGCGCTGGCAGATGGCCGAGTCCACCCCTAATGTCCACTCGTGTCGAGTGAAACACCAAGATGGCCGCCACCCAACCCACACACAAAAAAATGAGAGAAAAAAACAGCAACGAAGGCGTTCCGTTTGGTTCCAAGACTGTAAAATTTGGCCACGGCTTTGACAGTCAAATCGTTTTGGTGTGTAAATCTCCCCCTACCCCTCCCCCCACAACAAAAAAAATTAAAAAATAAACAAAATGTGAAACACAAGCTGAGGGTTTTGCAATGAATGTTTATTAGAATGCGAAACTACTGTGTTGGATATTTTTGAGCAATTGTAAATTTTCAAATTTTACCTAACCTTAAAAATATTATTACCTGACCAGAAGGAGTACTTGAGGTACAGAGTACAGGACGCTAAGAATTTTAGTTTGATGGAATCATTATTTTACATGCAAAGCCAGTCACTGAAATAAATCGCCTGTCAATGGTGCATTTAGTATAGGCAAAAGGCAACGTAAAGTGTCCGCGGCCTGTCTTGAGTTCACCCCAAAACGACACAGATAATCAATTGTATGTTTTTGGTAGCAGAGTGCCTTGTTGGTATCCAAGATGGTTACAAAAACAATGGCGACCGTCGATTAATACCGCCCCCTCCAGGAAAACGTAACCGCTCATAAAATATCTGGAGGACTCAAGATAAACCGCGCGCACAATAAATAGGTTTGCATCCGTATTTATTTAACTCCTCGCGAGCCCTGTTTTTCCCGTCCTGATTTATTTGATTCTGTATGATTACTAGTCATAAGAGTAGAATATTTTCGATACTCCCATCCAGTGTGTGTGTCAACGTGGTGTAAAGCTTGTGGCACACTGCTCCGTTCCGACGACGAAGAGAGCCTCCAGGGCCACCGTAGTTGGCGACGGAAGCAATGTGTGCTGGGCTATCCGTTGCAGTCAGTCGCTAACTACAGCGCCCTGGAGGCGCTCTTCGTCGTCGGAACGGAGCAGTGTGCCACAATATTAACCATTTGACTCGCATACTCCGGGAGCCTTAGTGACTCAACGCAACGTAGCAATTCTCAAGTTAAACCTTGTTTGGAAGTATCGTCATAAATTTGAATCTTACATAGAAACAGTAAATTTGTTGGCCTAACCACGACCACAAAGAGTTTGGCTACGGATATTGCTGGTCACGTTCACCCACATGACGAGAATCGACCCTTGGACTCTTGAAAGCGCTTGTTATTATAGGTTCTCATCAGACCCAAGAGGGGGGGAGGGATTGAGGCTGAATGGCGTGTCGATCGGACTCAAGAGCCAGCCAATCAAGAGGACAGAGTCCACCTAGTCCAATTCAGTTCTTGGTTGCAAAGTTTTTACTAATGGTAGCCAACAATGCCTGGACTGACTCGTTTTAATACAAGTCCACCCATAGTTCTGGTGCCAAACCAAAAGTAGACTCATTATGACAGTTCCCTCAGTACAGTAGACAATACTATCAAGTATATTCCCACTTGAGCTTCTCTATCATTGGGTTAAGTCCATCGCAAAACGCAGACCCACGAACGCCAATGCAATGGCTAATTCAAGACTGGGATATGAAAGACAGCCATGTCATTTCTCATATCCGCAACATTGTAACCTTCCCAGCAGACCCATTGTTTATACGAGCTACATAGCATATCCTCATCACACTAATGCCCAAAACTAACTCCCCATCATGTCACGGGAAGGTAGGGGGCGGCGTTATAAGCACTATTTTCCTGTCATGCTTAATAGCCGACATTCCATATTAATTACTTGTAAAATCGAGCTTTTAATGCGGCCGTAATTATCTGCGCTAATCGTCAGCCATGGCCTGAGGTTTTCGCAGTGTGGTGGCAAGAGCTGGCCCTTGTCGTCGGTTATAAGCAAGGCGCACGGGGGTGGCGGTGACGTTTGCAATATATTATATCTTTTGCTGGCCTGGTCATTTTGGACTTTCTCTCTACGGCCAGACCTCATTCTCTTTTCATGGAAGCCATAATAAAACCCCTTTCCCTACCTAACCCCCTACTCCCACCCAACAGCGAGCCGGTGACCTAATCCTACTCCCACACAACCCTCTCCGTCCATATCAGCGTCCTGCATCCCTCGGAACCCCCTCCCTCCACCCCTGTCTCACGGACCCCACCCTTTCCCATCCCCCCTGGCCTTCATCTCTCTGGCCAGCAATCTCGTTTGTTTTCTCGCTCAGCACGAGACGCTTTTTGCGGCCTTCTGGCGAGTAAACACCAGTGGTCACAAAATATCCGCCACCAGGCGTCGTTGCTGCTCTCCACCCCTGGATTAGGCTCATTCCATATGCACAGGGAGGCAGTTAAGCGAACGAACCTAGCAACGACCACCTCACACACACACACGCACACACTGCCCATCGTTTTCTTTACCGCCACCAAAAACTCAAGCCAGCGAGTTTTTCACACCTGACACAAGGTCAAATCCGCAATCAATTTTGTTTTACAATGCTGGATTAATTGGATGGAAAAAAAAACTGTGTAAAAAATTGTGACCGTCGTAATTAAACAATAGGAGTTTAAATAGGATACAGGTGAGAAACGGCAAAATTGAGTAAACATGTTTTCAGATGGATGGTCGACTCAAACGTCATGTTGATAGCCTACTACAACATTAAGCAAGGAGAAACACTTTACCACAACACTTCGGACGTTCAATGTCCTCTTGAATTTTCGGTGAAAAACGGTCCGTGCACCATCATCAGAAGAAACAGCAACGACAAACACAAAGAATCACATTTCTACGTGCAAACGAGCAATTCTGAAACATTGTGTTTGTCGTTGCTGTTTCTTCTGAGGATGGTGAACGCTCCGTTTTTCGCCGAAAGTTCAAGCCGACAAAGTCCAAAGTGTTTCTCCTTACTTAGGGCGCGTTTATGCAGTGACTCACCTTTGCATTCTCGCAGCTAGAACTCAATTGCGATGGCAAACGTGACATTGCCATGGTAACAACGTTAAATGGATTAGCTAAATCCGACATCGGTTGAGTAAATACTTGCAGTCTTATAATCCGTGCCAATAATATAAAGAATTCCTCATGACGAAACAATTTTCCCAAACCCTTCTGAACTCACGCTATTTGCTGTTTTCGTTGCGAGGCGGCAGACATAAAACCGCCACCATGTTGGAATTTGAGGTGATTTCTAGCTTCTAGCTGCGAGAATGCAAAAGCGAGTGGTTGCGTAAACGTGCCCTTAATGTCAATCTTGAGTCACAGTAATCGCCGCTTGCCGGTTTTTGCCTACTACAACTAACAATAAATAAAATTTCAGTTATCAGTTCTAATCACTGTTGTGAGTTTGTTTCATCCATCACACACAGGACCTTCGGGACTGACGAATTGTTACATTTTAAAGCTGACTTTGGCCCTTCGCAAACACATTATTGTTTGTTACTGAACTGTCATTAACAAAAAGTGACGTCGTCCATTAATGCATGCCATGAGCATTATTGTACGATTACTCATCTCGGAACAGGTAGTAAGTTGTTCTCGTAGCTACACGCCATTCAGCTTGCCCACAAATTTCAATAAAGAAATTTGTACCCACCACGACAGATTCAAGGCTCGCTATCTACGTTATTAGTACCGTAAGTGGGAGAGGCATCATCATCAGCGACAGCCATCTGAGAAATACGTCGTCTTCTGCAATTCGGGTAATGAAGCCAGCTGTGAAATGGCTCGTAACTTGCATCTTCTACGATCCGAGTACTGCCAACAGGTGCGCCAAGGTTTGAATTTTGTTTAATACGATTTTCAACACTTCTGTAATTTTATTTATTTATTTATTTTTGCTTATATTGGTGTCAGACGTTAAATTGGGAATTTGCCATTCTCCAGATTTAACACAAAACGCACACGAAAGTTACTGTAAAGTCAAACTATCATAACCTTTAGTAAGTTGATACTATTTTAAGTCCTATTTTTTAAAGCAAGTTATGGTAAGTAATTTATTTTAAGAATGCATCCAGGAGATCTGAAGATATCTTGCATGGGCACTTACAAAATTAAAATTGGTGTAGTTTAAAACATACGTGCAAAAACGAAAATGATTTTGGTTATGATATCGTCAATATAGGTGACAATGTGTAGTTCTCAATTACTGTATACACTATACAAGCGAAGAGCGTCATTAATAACCAAGCATTCGAAACTGAATCTTAAACGTGTAGGTCTAATTAGAACGCAACCAATTAGGATGAATTGTTTTTCTTTTACAGTACATAGGTTTTAAATTACTTGCAGTCTCACCTATGTTGAAGGATCAACGCAGAAGGGAGGGTTGAACCCCCCCCCCCCCCCAAAAAAAAGGGGCAAAATATTTGAACATTCGAAATTCTCCCTACATACTGAGATTATCTAATCGCTATCGAAATCAAATTTACAAACAGGCGCCTCAAATTCTATAAGCCATTGCACGAAAGAAAAGCCAACAGAACGGACATAGGGTTGGGGGGGGGGGGAGGAGGCCGAAGGAAGGGCTCAGCTCGATAAAAAGAGAGGCCTGACTCCAACTGATCACGCGCTCATCTGCATATCGATTTTTTTTTTCTCAAAAAACAATGTCGACCATGTCAATCCATTGTCCGGGTAATACGATTGCGATGCGAGATATCAGCGACAGCAGAGCTGGCCTTACTGTCCGTCCGTTCGCTGTCCACTAAGACCTCCTCCCCTCCCCCGGCCAGTGTCCGCCACAGCCTAGACCACCACCCCTCTCCCCTCCCCTCCTTTTCAGCTGGTCGATTCTATTACGACACGTGAATATTCATCAGGGGTGTGTGGAGCAACAGAAACCAAAAAGAAATATAAAAAAAAAGAGGAGGAAAAACTAGCATCACGAGGGCGGATGCTCAGAAATTAGATTGGGGCCACGCGCGTAAACTTCATCAAAGGCCCATCCGGCCATTTCGCAGAACCGAAGCGTTTAACTGGGCGAATGCAAAGCGTGCCTGGCGTTGGTCCACCGACTTCTAAGCGGCTGGCAAGTTACACTTGAAGTAATGAGAAAAAAAAGACGCTGCAGGTAAGCATAAACTATCAAGAGATGGGGTATGATAGCGTCAGGGGCCCCACTCAGGAAATTTGTTGGAGGGGGGGGGGGCAAAAAACACTTGAATTAAAAATAGGGTCTCCGGTGGGGGTAGAGGGTCGCTTTACGTCACTGAAATTGCTAACATTTAAAAAGACATTGGGCCTACTTCCGCAAAAGCTCCGAGCAGCGGCCTATCTAGATTCCGGCGCGTGAAGTTTAGGTGGACAAGTTTTTGGTCGCGGTTTCTGATGATACGTATTTAGCCGCAGCGAACGCGACAGCACGAGCGAGGCAAGTAATTTGGAAAAATAAATGGCATTTTCGTGAACAGCGACCTTCATTTACTATTTCCACCACTGGAGATAGCACATCCTTCCACGTATACGGATCGGTGGTGGACGAGCTAGGAGATAGCATAGCCTTCCACGAATACAGATCGGTGGTGGACGAGCTTGGAACTGCTGTGAAAGTGACTCCCAATACGTTTTCAATTGTAATAAACGCAAATTTTGCTATCCCTACCCATCGCCTCCTATCCCAAAACTTCAAATACCCCACATTGCGACATTTCTGGCGCCACTACTGCGCTGTATGCAAATTTAGACAAATCTCCCACCACGAAAAAAAACACAAGGCTATGCATATCTCCGGGCTGGACTTGCACGACCATCAGCGTCTCTTATCTCTTAGGGTTCGGACCACGGTCGGTCGGTCAGTCAGCGTCCATCCAGGCCTGTCCACGTTTTAATGAAACGGGTATCGATTCCGGTGGTCTGACATTGTGATCCGGGCCGACTGATCTGCTTGAGTCGTCACCAATGCCAGTATTCAAATGAGCAAGGGATGACACCGACACCATTTATCTCACGCTGGTCATACGTAATGTTCCAACCAAACCCGCCAGAATCTAAGACAGACAGAGGGACACATCCCTCACTATACATCGCCTATTGATTTTCAAAAATTTGAATGTCTGTCCGTTTCTGTTGCTCACCGTCGGCGCCCAGGTCTCAATCTTATCGGCAGGTCGGCCGATGGACGGCTGGACACAACAACAACCAAGCTGTGTTGACCACAGACAAGACACCGCCTAAACGTAGTTGGACACCATAAACATTGTAGGAGGCTGCATCCTCAATCATTTATTGTTAGGGTACTGAATAGACGCAGACTTGGGAATTCATTATGGAAAACAGGAAGTGAGGCCTATAATGTGTCCAATTCTCCTCATTTTATATTTGTTTTACCATGATTTTGCATTGAAACTTTAAACTACTTTCCGGTGGGATTAATTAGCAAAAGAACTTGGCATTCGATGCGACGACTTCAAACATCGAAAAAGTATAGTGGCAAAAGCAACTTTTATTTTGGGGAGAAACGACGTAACATGCCTAGATGCACCACTGTTAGTAAGCTTATAATTATGACACTTCATGACAGTACTTAACATTTCTTTCGCATCACTTACGTTTCAATTAGTCAATTCCTATCAAAATCCCTTTGAAACAGACCAGCAACATCCGCATTAATGCGTTTGAGGCAACCAGCACAAACATACCAAACCCCTCAGGAGACCAAAAGTTAAAGAGCAAAATTTGGTAAACGTAAACAAGCCGTTTATTGCAGTTAAAAAAAAAATTCTAAAAGTTAGCATTCTAAACATTTCAAAGGCACAAAACTTTCTAAAAACGAGTAGTTCCAAGGGCTCCAAATTTGGGCTCTAACGAACTTTCAAACCCAAACAAAAAACAGCTCCCCCCCCCCTCCCTCGGGCTACAACTAGGTTATTTTACGATTTCTGACCTTAAAGCATTATACATCGTAATTTTTTTGCTAGAAATTGTTTAAAAGCTTCATACATTCAAGGAAATCAATGTTTTATCCATTAAATCGTGGTTTTTTTCTGCACCAAAAATTAACTAAATCCTTCGTACATAAAGCAAACTAAATAAACTAGTAAAGCAATAGACGTAACTTCCTGGACAATTGAGAATAAAGGCATTGCGTTAATTCTAGACTGCACCCAGATCAAGTAGGCTACGTGAATGATTGCATAAACGCCGAATTTTCGCGATGAAGTTGGCTTAAACACCCTCCATACCCTCGGCACAAGTAAGGTTCGAAAAATGAATTATAACTTTGTTTCAGCCTACCTCTTTTTTTATCGCATTAATTTTCAGCCTATGGGCGTTTAATAGACGATTTACGGTATTCCTTATTGGAAGCTTCGTCGAAATCAACTTTTAATGAAGCAACCAACGGCTTACGAGCACGACAACGTGTTTTATACTCGACGACGTAAGCCTCATCAGAGGAAAAACTGACCTACCCATACGTAAACAACATCAGAACAAAAAGTCACCTACCCGTACTTGTCCCCAAAACAGCAAAATAGAAAAGGCACATACATATTGTAATAGCTGGACTTACAGAACGTCAATTTAGTTTTTATTTAAAGGGGAAGAATGGAATCATTGGTGGACACAAACACACCGGTGGACGAACCTACGTGGACCCCGAATGACCAGCTGGGGTCGTCGATGAAGCGTTGCCTAGGTAACACGTGCCGCCGGGGCTAATTAATCAGATTAGCGACGGACACGGCCAGAGACGTCTTCCGGTCGAGAAGAGCTATTTTCGATGATGATGGCGAACGCTTCGGGGGTCGAAGAGGGATAAAGAAAAGGGATGGTCACTACGAGGAAAGGGGCGGAGGGGGAGGGGGTATGATTGCGGCGGGGCTGGGGAATAAATTTAGAAGTGACAGGAGCAAGGAGTGTGAAAACTGTACGAGCTTCTTGATTAAACACAATTTGTCTCTTACAAGCAGCGATCTGTTGTCCAGCCGAACTTGCAACTCATTTACACCCAAATAAGCAGCAATCAACGGTCATTAGGCCTTATTCAAGGTTCGTACACAGCAACAGGCCAAAATAAGAGTGGCCAAGAGCCGCTGACCGATGGGCGCTTAGCTCTTTCAAGTTACCAACAAAGCAACGCAATTGCCGAATCGTCGTCTCGTGAATTATCGGCATATTTTAAAAACTCTTTTGGTTTCCACGATAAGAGTGTCTCTTTTTTTCTTCTTCTTTAATTTGGGAAAGTTGCAGCTGCAGAACGTGATCTTTGACCAATTGAGCTCCCATAGCAAGCTGCATGATTAGATGGGGTCATGTTGAGAGACTTCTGTTTGATTTTCAGTCACATTCCCAGCTACCTCATGGCCGTTCTAGGGCATACATGAGAAGATAGACGTTCGATCATTATAGTAACAAACTGGAATGTTGATCAGGATAATAAAATATCCGATCATAAAAGAATAGAATAGACGGTGTCGGTCAGAAAACTTAGAGCTTTTTGCAGACCCAAGCAGCAGATGTTAAAGTGGACGGTACCATCATCTCAGTTGTTTTTTTGCCGCATGAGGGAGGAAACCGGAGTACCCGGAGGAAACCCTCGTGCAACGGGCGGGAAACAACCAGGATCGAACCCGGGTCTAGCCAGAGATGTACAGCAGGAACCAAGACGCCTAAAACTGATAGTTACCAGTACGTCTGTGAGTCGTAGCAGATTGGTGGGTCAGAACAGTGTTGCTCATGATTTCTGGAGTGTGTGGGGGGGGGGGGGGGTAAGTGATCTAGAAAAGCATCTAAACGAAATATAATATACTTGGTAATCGTACAATAAATACTCGTCTAACTGAATAATATTTTAACAACTAATTTGTGGTTAGTTGCGGTTTCTGATATTAAGTGTGTAGCTGCAGTGAGGGCGCAGCAGCGCGAACGAGGCAGGATATACTAATTTTTTGTCACACGAGTGGCGCGAGGGAATAACTTTTTTATTCTTGGAATACTAATTTTGGTATCAGGTGGGGGGGGGGGGAGGGTGTCACTTATACTCAGTGGGTTGCTCGTTTGGTAATGGAGTTGGGAGTTGCCCCATACTTGACCAGGGATGGGCCACTGCTGGGTCAGTGTCAGTTGGTCAAGGTACGTTGGATATAGGTCCATGGTGAACGTTTCTTCACCTACTCCAACTTGGCGATATACACGTCCACCCCCCGAAATATTATTTCGATCCATTAAATTTGTAAGGTTTGGGCCGTATCTCCATTCGAACACCTAATGACAGTTATTAAGTAATTATCAGCAATTATGGGTCATTACCCCGTTCGACAAGTAAGAACTTTTGGAAACATTTGCCAGCCTTCGAACACCGTAAGCAGCAACAACTTTCCACGTGGACTGACGTTCCATTCTTTGCAACTTGTAACTTGGCTTTTTGGCGGGAAGCTTGCTATAAAATGGAAAGAACGTTTTACCGCCAGAGAGACTCGCAAAAGGTAGCTACAAGCGGCAGAGATACTCTTTGTCGTCTTCTAGGACAAATTCAAGTTGGTCGATGTCACGCTGTAAATAATTCTTGTTGTAAATTTTGCTGAAGGGGACTAAGTAAATTGGATCATTTTGTTTGCAAGCGTGAGTCGACCCATTGAATTTATAAATTGATATGCTTTTTACTAAATGAGGGTTGAAAATTCTGTGAAAAACCCAAACACCCTACAAAGATGTAAATATTTTACAGTTGCATATCAAGTTTCGTCTACAATATGTTACCATGCTATCGCAGATGGCTCACCAAAAAAAAAAAAAAAAACATAGTTATAAAAAAAAAAAATAGACGTGAAACATCCATTCCCATCTTGTTGAATCCCGTATCGCCACAAGAAGAAAAAAATAGGCCTACCTTTAAAAGTTTATAATAGTACATACATTCGTTCGCTTGCTGTTGCTCGTTAGGTGGTAAGCTGAAATAGTTGAAATAGCTGAAATAGGTGGTAAGCTTCATACGGCAGGCTAGTAGTTTGTAAAGTACAGTTGGTAAAATACACACTTTTCCGGCTGTTCGGGATATGAAATCTCAAAAAATAAATCCGGTTTAAATTTCGTTGAAGTGGGCGGTGACCGAGGAGTTTAAGGGGAGGGGGGGGGGGGAACCGGTAGCCTACCTCTCGCCTTTAATCCGACAGAAATGAATAATCGTCGACATTAATTTCAATCGATGAGGAAGAAGTCGGAAGGCGGGAAAGACCGAGAACAGCAAAGGACGACCTGCACCTCAACAATTACGACACTAACTATAAAATCTCAGATCGCCAAAACCTTAGATCAACAACCTTACTATGTGGTAGTAACTTGGAATATATGAAACTTTTCTATCTTAATGCATGACAAACTTACGGAAAACAGTTTTTTATTGGTTCCATGCAATTATGATAAAAACATTACGAAAAAACAATAAATAAGCGTTGTTTCATATTTCACATTAAGTTCTCAGCCCATTTGTTAAAGACCCGACAAAATCTTTTACGCAGTAAGACCATTTAGAGGATTGGCTGGAATTCCATGATTTTTAACAATTTAACTTCTGTAAATATAGCAACGAAATAATTTTTTGGGGATGATTTCAGACAATGTCAATGTACTAGAAACAGAAATCTTTATCAAACAACGATGGCTGGGCAAAGGAAATATTTAGAGGGTACAGAAAGTCATTTTATGCCCCCCCCCCCCCCCCAAAA
>JAHWFP010262773.1:23468-44267 GCA_023313725.1 Lithobius niger | reverse complement strand
GGGGGGTACTGGAGGAAATAAAAATTAGACCAAATTTTCCATGACTCTTTTCGATACCCTGAAGAAAGAAGATCTTGACCCCTCCCCCACACGGTCCAAAAATAATGTGACCTCCCCCCCAAAAAAATGCGCTTTTCATATGCATATTGAGAAGCAGATTTCCTGTAGTCAAATTAATAAAATAGCACTCTGCACCGACAAGTTTCCACTAGCTGTGAGGAAAACGTGCCCCGGTGTTTTAACGAAAATACACGTTGCCTAAAAAATCTATAAAACACCGATGTTCGCAACACTCATCTTGCATCAAGTTTCACACAATAAATATAATAAATACACTGTTTACTTGTATGCCCATATCCGTAACACAGTCAGCATCTAAAACATTGAAGTTGCCAAAAAACAGGAGGCTATGCTTTTCTAGAAAGTTTATTAAAAAAAAAGTATATTTGTAATACTGATACACTACTGGTACTGGTACTGCTAATAGCTTTAAAACCTTGAAACCCCCACACCGCGGGGGGGGGGCTAAAAGCTCAGGCGTTTTTAGAAATGTTGACTGCTGAAAGTGCCAGTTTTGAGGTACAAAATTGACTTATCTTCCAGTTTGGTCAGTGTTTTTTCTGTGACCCCCGCCCTTGATGGGACCTAAAGAATATATACCCATCCCCTTCGAGAGAGTGCAAAACACTGATGAACCTCCCCCCACTTTCTTCTCCCCCCTCCCCCCCCCCTCCACACCTCCACACACACACAGAGATAAATAATGACTGGTCCCTTAATTATATTTTCCATGCTATTTTGCATACTCGGTATCTTGCCCCAATTGTGGTGCTAAATTAAATTTGGTGCAAAATATGATTTTTTGTGTGGTTTGGTTGCATTAAGTTCAGCATATTATTGCAACAAATAGATATGAATGGGAAAATTGCCTTTAAACCCTAGTACACACCGTTTTAATAAGAAAATTGTAGGTTTTCTTTCACCGCCTACAAAGGTTTCCTCTACCCATTTGCTCAATTTCTGCCTTACCAAAATTCAGCAATTTTGTGAAGTTTACAGGGCACACCACAGAAAACAAACCAATGGTATTGGTTAGACATTACGGTATGAGTAAATTCCATGCTTCCTACCCAAATATTGAAAATTCGTCAGAATTCCGTACTTTTCCAGGCCTGGAAAATGGCCTTGTGAAATTCCATATTTTTCCAGCTAGCGAACAAACTCTTTTTAATTACAATTGTAATAATTTCAATAGAATTCACAATTATGTTTTCCATTAACATTCCACTCTTAACGTATCTTAATGAAAGCTGCAGTAGGTACGCTACATTTGTTACGACCTTGCGTTACTGGTAGCTGGTTGTGACACTATATTTTAAATGAACAGAAGTCATAATGCAATGCTGAGACCATAGGAGTTGATTGTGTTTTGGTGGATAAGCAACTTGACTAAACCGGAAGTTTAAGAGCGCGGCGTCAAAGGACGTACCGCCACGCCAATCGGCACTCGCGGCCGCGCGATCGGAAATTTACACCAACGCACTAGGTTTAATCCCTCTAAACCATCTTTCAACATGGCGGAGAAAGCAGACGACGCCTAGTATAATGCGGTACTAAACTGGTATAACGGTACTAAATTAGATTTAGTAATTTATTCAATTTTTCTGCTGCTACGACATTTTAACTTGGTTAAACTTACTGTTGTCACAAGAAGATGACTCATTCTACACCGGTTTTCTTGCAAATATCGTGCATTCATAAGCACCCCGTCTCGTGTTACAAAAATACGATATTTACTTCCCCAACAATCGGCGTTAAGGTTTCGTTCGACTGTCAAACTTTGTTACAAAACACAATGGCACGTAACGCCTGGCAATATAACAATCTCTTATCTTACCTACGTTTGATACATCATAAACAATGTAGTATAGGGCGTATTTCACAGAAAATTCCACCGCCTACGAGCGGATCAACCGCGAATACCTCATGGCGGCTTGGTCAGGCGGAAGTAGCAGACACGCTTTGTATTCTGGGTACATTCGTGAGTCACGCTTGCCATCGAAGACTACGCACTTCGACTATGCATTTGAGCTGGGAGTTGCTTATCCATTCAAACACAATCAACTCCTATGCTGAGACAAATTTAAATTTTGTATTTTTTTCTTGTAATTTTGCTTTTACGTAATTTGGTTCAGACAATAAAACATTAAGTAGTTAAATTTTACTTTCAAGTGCATAAGTATTAAACTCAAGTGGAAGGGTGTTTAATCCAAAGCCAAAAGTGTTAATTTGAAATCCACTAACGTTAAATTGAAGTAGAAAAGTGTTAAATCCAAGTACAACAGTGTCAAATTGACGTCAAAAGTGTTAAACCAAAAGTTCAAAACGTGTACTGAGACAAATTTATATTAATAAACAAAAACGTATCGTTAAAAGTTAAAAATAAGGGTCTAAAAGTCAAAACCTGTAAGGAACACGGACAAGCTTTGACTGTAAAGTGTCTAGGTATCAAATTTGGCCAGTAAGACGCTGCTAAGCATTTGACTCTTACTACTCGGTTTTTGAGGAACAGCTGTCCGAGATCGTCCTATAAAGACCCATGTGATGATCCAATGATAATGGGGGTGTGGGTTTCCTACTTTGCTTTAGGTTGATATTTTTTTTGGGGGTTTGGTAACACGGCAGCGATTCCAAGCAAGACAACCTGCTACAAGTGTAAGCGTTGTCTGTCTGAATAGTATGGGATGATATTTACAAAGAAGTATTGGCTAATTTTGTTTGCTTAATTTTTGTAATTTCGTTAGTTCGAAGCACCGTTTGTATCAATGCATTAACTTCAAAAGCATAAGTATTAAATTCAAGTGTGTGTTAAATCCAAAGCCAAGAGTGTTAATTTGAAATCCACAAATGTCAAATCGAAGTGCAAAAGTGTTAAATCCAAGTAAAAAAGGCGTAAAATTGACGTGCAAAAATCTTTAAACCAAAGTTGAAAACCAGTATTACGTGCGAAATCAGTACTAGGCTACTGTGTACTGGCACGGCCTGTAAACACAAACCCCGCAGGCCGCGGCGCAACGAGCGAAGAACAAACAAATCCGGAAGCCAGTAACCGCATGCGCAGAAGGTCTTTGGTCCGTGAAGGGGCCGGAGCAACAGATGATCGCGCAAGCATGACTTCAGGCCGACTAGTCATCGCCGACAAGCCTTCATGAGCAGCCGGCAAGTTTTTAGCTCTGGCCTTCTCGTGTGTTATTTAGCCAACTGGCCTCAAAAATGCGAGTCACGCTAAACAAGTGGACAAAACAACACGCAAGTTTTGTTTTGTTAAAAAAAAGAAGTGTCGAGATTTTTAAAACTTCAAAGTTTTGAGTGCCGGTTTTTTGACTCGCTGCTGACGGGGAAGTGAACTGCAACTTCCGATTTTGATCGAACCAGCCGCCGAACTGTGGATTACCAACAAAATCACGTGATAGTGTGTGACTTAGGGAAAAATGAATGTACTGCGATCATAGGATGTTGTGTGTGTATGTGTGTGTGTGACTGAGGATTATTGATGTTGGAACATCGTCGACAACTCCAATACCGTAGATAAGGTAAATAATTATTTTTATTGTACTCATATTTACAAATAACAAGTAGAAACTTTCGTGAGATACGTGAGAAAGTTTTTTAGTTTTCATTTAGTGGTTCTTATGATGTGCGTTCAATTGCTCCTGGAGAGTCTATTTATTTTTATTTCAGTCGCTAATTGTGCGCAGTGCGCTCGTGTCGATTGTGGCATGTCAAAGATCCTGGGTTTTTACTTAGGATTTCTACAGCTATTTTTGGTTGGATTTCTCCAGTTAAATTGTCCCTCTCATCGTCTACTGTATAGGGGCATACGGGGAAGAACATATAGGCCGGGGAAATGGTTAACGTAGGCCATTCTCTTGTCAGCATCAAATCAGTCGGCATGAACAAATGTTAATAGGCACCCGGTATGCTTTCGAAGCATAGGACCCCACGGGGTTACTCCCGGTTTCCCGAATGACCAGTATGCCCCTGCAACTGTATGTATTGAGCAGATAACCCGGTTTGTGTTCGTTACCCTAAGTAAAAAGCAAAACAGCAAAAAAAAAAAGTACTGAGCTTATTTCTACTATCTGTTAGGGCTAAGATTCGGTCGTGCGATTTATGCTTTTATTTTTACCTACTGAATGTGAATCTGGTAAAAAAGTTAAAAAAAATCTTCGAATTAAGTTGTTTGTTACAACTTAATTTTAGCCAAATCTTAAAAAAATTATTAGGCTACACTTTTTTTCCGAAATGCCGTAAACTTTGAAACAAACTGATTTTTCGACTTTTTGTTTATCTTGCACGACTGTCTCTTGTGGTGGAGGTCTCGGTTTCAAGTCGGACCTCATCCTCATGTTGAATGTGGCATGTTAAAGATCCTACGAATGTCTTGCCAAACTGTTATTGCTGCTCTCCGTGGTGTGGTAGCTTAAAATACAATTGGAAATAATGTGACGCATTTATGAATAGGTATTTCTTCGTAATCTAAAGCAAAGAGCCAGCCAGGAGTAGTATGTGGGTAGTCCATGGGTTGGAGTCCCAATCGGGGCAATTATTTTTTCTTTCTTTCTCAGTTAATGTTTCTTGTCTTTAACAAGGCCTTGTAAATTATGTATTTGCCCTAACACAAGTTTCATAGGGTTTTATAGTGTACACGGCGTATCTTGAGTCCTGCAAGTATTTTATGAGCGGCTACGTCTTCCTGGAGGGGGCAACTTTAGTCGATAGCCGCCATTGTTTTTGTAACCATCTTGGATATCAACAAGGCACTCTGCTACCAAAAACGTACAATCGATTATATGTGTTCGTTCCGCGGCGAACTCAAGACAGGCCGTGGACACTATAGACCGATTTCAAAAAAGCAAGTTTCAGCTTTTTATTAATAAATATATAAAAAGCCGCAGTAAGGTGGGAAAAAAACCGTCTTTTACGACGTTTCGGGTCCTCATACCCCCCATTATCAAGGAAGAACAGATTTTAGTGAATACAAAATATTCACGAACTGGGAAAAAAAGCAACATGGGCTGGAGTTTTGGAGGTGCAGGCGACTTTGTAACTAAAACATTATGATTTTTTTTATTTATTTTTGGTTGGTCAGGGATGTATCGAACACGAAATATTTGGGAGTAGGGGTTGGGGTAGGGGGGGGGGAGGGGTTGAAGGTAGAAATTTCCGACTGGGTTCATTACTGTCCGAAATTCTGACGACCTTTTCTCTCTCATCGTTTATTTCCGACTAAGACCCATTTTTTAGAATCAGACTTTTGGTTGGTGGGGGGGGGGGGCGGAGACATTTCTCACCCTCCCCGGACATATTTTCTGTCCTGTAGGTGACATCATACTCAGAGTTCATCCGACAACCGTGGACCATTTACTAACAAAAACGCACGAAAAACGTTAAATAGCAAAGAAAACGTGTTTATAACAATAACCGGTGTTTTTAAAAATACTTTTATTTAAAACGAAAAGACATTTATCCGTTGCACACAGAATTGCACACAATAAAGAACGAATTTCCGATTCATTAATGTTAGTACCATTTCTTGTCACTAGACGCCGCTCTTAGCAAACTGTGTTAACTGAGTTAATTGTATGCGATATTTGTGAAAAAAAAATTCCCTAAAAAAGAACAAACGTTTGATCGAAAAAGGGGAAAATATAATATTTGAAAAATACACAAGTTATTTAAACTACAGTATTATATTGGTTAACACACTTTACTGACAACGGGATCTAGTGGCAAGAATTGGTACTAAAATTGGTCAATCTCAATTTTATTCTTTTTATTGTGTAAAATGCTGTATGAAACGGATTTTTATTGTTCTTTTTGTATTTCTATGAGAATTATATAAAAGCCTATTATTGTAATAAACAAGTGGATTTATTATAATAAACAATAAATCCCCTTATTTGCATTTCAACGTAATCGATCTTGGGGTCGACGACGTATCTGAGTGCGTCATAATATTTTTAAGGTGTGGTGCATTTTCGATTTTTTTCGTACAGTTCTTTGCTTGATGTGAGCGTTTGCATTGTTCACGCGCATGCATGACAGTTGTCACGTTAAAAAAAAATAAAAATAATTTAAAATGGTAACAAATCCCACACACAGAATCCTTGTATGTAAGTGTTCTGACCCGTTCTGAACGACAACTATACAGCTGATATAGTTAACATGTTGACCACTTATCTCAATAGGTATAATCTGGATTGGGGTCAGAGATTGGTATCGGTGGGAGGCGATGGAGCGCGTCTTGTTACCGACTGAGATAAACAAAACAAATAATAGAGATTACATGCATTTGCCTCTTCCGTAGTAGACTGACCATTTGTTTTCGGCATTAAAGGCTAATCCCATCTTTCATTCTGCCACTATCAGCATTGTTTGTGCGAATTTATGCTAATGAAGTTAACATGGTGTAGCACAAAATTACTCAATTCGACAGCTCATACAGCTCATAGAGCATACAGCTCATACAGCAACTTACAACATTGGACTAATAATTTAATGGTTTTGCGTTCGTTTAAGCAAAGCAAACCTAGCCAGACGGAAGAGTTGCGTTTGTAAGATCAGTGTTGTCAGAAATTATTCTCCAGAATTGTGCAATGACAGGGCGGCTATTTATCTGGAAAACCGGGAAAATTCTGGGAATTTGTCAAGTCTGGAAAATTCAGGGAAACATCAGGGAATTTTATAAAAGCATACTGAGAGTCAGGGAATGTCAACATTTTCCCGAAAGTCTTTTTCGTCTGTAAAGAATAGCTGATTCGGATTCAATTCTTACTTCTAAAGCCTTCACCTTATTTCAGTTACAATTTCGTGTCCTTTTTGTTACATTTTTGATAAAGCGAAAACTCCTTAGCTTAAGCAATATGGGACGTAACGTGTTACGTGCGTTTCTAGTTTTGGTCAGATCATGGCCCTTTCCCACTCTTTACCAATAGGGCAGGGACACGACGTAGTATTATTGTGTATAACTCTATGGTGGAACCAGTAACTGGGTTAGCTGCAAGGAGCACTGGAGGGAGAAAGGAAGATCGTCTTATTGAAGCCAATGCTCTTAGACTGGATTTCTTAAGCCTATAACGCGCGATTTTTGTTGTTGGAGAAAACAACGTTCTTTTAAGCGTAAGAAATCCGCTCTCAAAGCACTGTCTTGACTAGAAGTGTCGTTTTTTCCGTTACATTTTAATCTAGTGCACCTTGTAGTTATAACCTCCAAATGGTGTCTCGTAGCCAATATGACGTCACATGACGCTGCTCTATACCAGTTACGGCAGTGCAATTTTTGATTTAGCAAAGCAATACATTATAGTTATTGCGATATGAGAGAAAAAGTTTAAAAAAATTTCTATCTTGTGTGCACCTTTTCCTTCGGCTGATTTAAAAAAAAAATACGTTAAAAATGTCAGTATTGGTCTGGAAAACCTGGAATAAAATCAGAGATTTTCATGACGAGCTTTAGAGCGCCACCCTGAATGAATTTTCAGTGTTCGATAGAGCAAAGGCAGTGACTCCGTATTAGCTGCTGAGCTCGCACGTACAGTCGTTGAGCTAGCTGCAAGGGGCACCTTAGGTGAAAAACAAACGGTTTCTTTCGTCAAGGTAATGCTGCGAGAGCAGGGTTTTTAGACGTAAAAAACGTTGTTTTGTCCAATACATCACCTCTGAAACGTATATTACGGTTGTAAATCGCTGGATAAAAAGATCCCATTTACTGAAAATTGCAACAACTGCCAACAAATCCCGAAAATTGAGCATTGTTAAGTCCAAGAAATGCGCTCGCCTATGTAAGTTGTGATATCCACCCAACACCAAAACTGGTGTAAAAAGCCACCAAGTTTCCAAAAAGGATCGGCTTTTTAAGGTAGTGATATCATTCAACCAGGGAGAGGCCGCCAAGGTTAATCCTATTAATCAACCAACGACTAGCTTCAGATACTAACTCCGCAGTGAATACGGCATTACCATCTTACTGTCGTTGCTTCTGGCAATATCTTTCACTTTTCATATTTTGTGGATTTTCTTCCCGTAGTTCTTTTTCACTTTCATTTCTTTCCCCCTGTTCCCCCCCCCCCCCCCCCCGGACACCCGCGTAAAAAGAAGACTGGTAAATTTGGCGTATTGGTTCAATTAAGGTAGTCTCGGGTAGTCCATCAGTTTTGTTCGACCATTAATTCAAAAATGCATTCAGGTATCGCTTTAGGAGTAATGTCTTTTATGTTACGCAAATTGCATTTCAAAGGCCGTTCAAAATTCCGTGTGACATTAAAAAATACTGTCTTTTGGCTTTTAAAAAACGTCGGTGTCGCCTTATCGCGTTTATTGACTTGCACCAGGAGTTAATGAATGGAAACACGTCAGTATGACGTGGGAGTGTCCATGCTGTAACTGTCGCTTCATATTCCATCCTTTGTCACAAGGTTGTCTGGGAGAGAAGCTGTGGGTTTCGTTTCCCGACTCCAGACCAATTGATTCACCATCGCCAGAATCTATTCTACCAAAGCAGCGTCAACTAAAAGGCGTCAACTAACCGTCAAGCGCGTGGGCTGGCTTTGAGTGAAGAGGCGAGACACGGGATTTCCACCCCAGTCGGCCTTGCCTTGAAGAAGCCATCTCTTCCTTTGCTTCGCGGTCGTATAACGCGGTTGCAAGCTGAGTTGCCACATGCCTGGACCAATCGTATTAGAGGTATTTCTCGCACCGAAGTGAAGTGAATTTTATACGGTAAATAGAAATAATGCACTAGATTTGGTACGTGGCAGGGGGTGGTAGAGATACTAACATTCAATCACAAAGACTTTTATAAGACTTTTCACTTCGTCCATATCAAGCAGCCATAACCTGAGATCTTTGTCAATCCTGTGCATGCCAACACTATTTCTTATATCGCGCTGATTTTTGGGGTAGCTATGTATGTAAATTATTTATGAGCAGCCTCTGTGTTATAGCTTTACGATCACTTACAGCACGCGTGAAATGACAGCTGGCAACTGGATGACATAATGATGCTCTATGTTAATAGCAAACAATTTTGTGAATATATAAAGATCTCAGTGGGAGAATATTTAATTTGCGGAAAAGTGATTGACGGCGAACTGATTTTGCCAAAAAAAAAAGCCAGTTTTAACAATCAAGTTTTGCATTGTGAGCAGAGGTTGTATTAACAATCAAATTTTTGAATTGTGAGCAGAGGTTGTAAATTCGTGAAACTCTTGCCTCCCCCATCATGAGATACCACACCGTAGTGCACTATTCACTAAAGCATAGTATATGCCGACCATGGTGTTGCGTACAGTAAGCTTACGTATAGGTAATAAAGTATGCATGCGCAAGACCCTTCATAATTATTTTACTATTCAATATGTTGTATCCACCGTTAAGTACTGGTTAAACAATATGCCTAAGTAGGCTCTTAACTTCGGAGGCTCTATTGATGTTGGGGCATCTGCAGGCTTTCGTTTGCTCACATGATTTAAAATGGTACACAATACTCATATCATCAATATTGTTTTTCTTGAGTGAGAAACAACATACGAGGTGTTTTTGACCCTATTGCGATCGAACAAGTTTACAATAACAATTAGCTTTTGCAAGGACATCTCTGCGGAGTCACTGTATAGCAAGGCAGAGTCGTCAGCAAACATAAAAAGTAAACCATTAAAACTGATATTACAGAAATCATTGATGTAGTGTACAGTAGGAACAGAATTGGGCCCAATATTGAGCCCTGGGGAACTCCACGTCTAATAGTTTTGAGGTTACTAAAAGTACTTAGGATTCTAACAATTAGTTGGGTTCTTTCATTCAAATAGGTCTAAAAACCACTAAAGCGTACACCTCGCTGGTGAAAGGCTTTTTGCCTGTGCAGAAAAAGAGTTACTGGGCATTTTTCTACATATAGGGAGTTATTGAGTACATCAGTAAACTTCAGTAATAGGTCTTCAGTGCTGAGCAGCGACGACACTAGAATCACTTTACTGGGGAGGCGGCAGTGGGGCAGCAATTTTAGCCAGGGGAGCGAACCGAAAAATTCTACTTTTGCGGTTCTCCCCTTCCCCCCCCCCAAAAAAAAACTACCACTTTTGCATTTTTTCTTACACCCAACGTTCTTAACTGTTTCCTTCCCTATTTTTTTTTGGGGGGGGGGGGGAGATATTTTTATATCCAGTTCTGATTTTACAACTCTCACAGTAAAAACTAGGCACTTATTGATGTGACCTGAAGCACTTCCTGTCGCTGTCGTAGTTTTCTTAATAAGCAATCAGAATTTTCTTTTTTTATACGTTTGATTTTGATCTGATGGTGGGGGGGGGGGGGGGGCGGCCAAAGATTTAGGGGGCGCCCCCACTTGGCATCGTCCCTGTTCAGTGCTGAGGCTGCTTAGGAATTAAAACTGGTTCTTGGCTAAATGCCTAAATTTGTATATGAAGCTTCTCAGTCTACACTTACCACACAGCTCGGCTCGATCACTTTAGGAAAGACAGGCAAAAGAGAAAATGGCGTGTAATTGTTCAGTTCGTGTTTAGATTTTAGGCCTACCACCAGACTTAAAAATTGGACTAATAGTTACCGGTTTTAAGATTGAAGGAGAGGCCATTCATTAAAGATTTGTTGGTCAACTCAACTGGTGTAAGAATTTCTGAAATGGATTTCATCAACTTGGTTGTGATATGGTTGTGCCCTGAGGCGTAGTTATCAGGGAGGGCATTAATTATGTTTTTTATTTTATTTCTGATATATTCACAGGGAGAAAAAAATATTCAGGTCTAAAAGAGGACGTTTCGTAACCATCTTCAGGAACTTCAGAATTAGAATCGGCATTTTTTACAAGAATCTCTTCGCTTATTGATATGAAAAAAATATTAAATATGTCGGCAAAAGCTTCAGGAGAGTCTTGAAAGGTCTCTAACTCACCATGGATTTTAATCATTTGTGGCAGATGGTGCGGTTGTGTTCTGCCAGTTATTTGATTAATGACACTGACATTCCACTGTTTATAGGAGAGCTCCCTTTGCTTGAGCAAATTGGGATCTATAGTAATCGTCTGTAACTGACCGAATTACATTAGTGAGTCAAAATATACGTCTGAGATGGTTTTGTTTTAATTCCAGATTTAAAGGATTCTGTTACGAAAACGGATAAAACGTAATTTTAAGGTGGGTATCGCAACCATCAAACCATCCTGAAGATAAAAAATGTGCATAGTGCATAAACCGTTTCTTGTTTCACGATGTTCACGTTGAGATTTAACGTGCAGTAAAAGCATACATACCAATTACAATTTAGATATGAATGTTTAGCATATTTCGTACCGACGGCCATATTTTTTTAAGATGGCCCCTAAAAGCTACCAAATGAAAAGGTGCACTAATCTACCCTGAGGTGCACCACGCCAAATAACGCAAATTTTTAAAAATCATAATTAGGGTCATTTACACGATATGGACCCTACCAACAGCCCTAATTTTGAGGGTCCGTTCCATGGACTAACATAACACCAATTTTCGTCTGCCCATTGCCAATGCAGACATGCATAAAAATGGAACTGTTAAAAAATGACGTTATTCGAGCAACTGAAATTTAATAAAACAAAGGAATGCTAATCATCAAATAAATAAAATGAAATAAACGGAAATAAAGGCACGCACTTCACGCTATAACTGTTAGAAACTAGTTTGTTTCTCTCAAAACCAATATCACATACTCACGCATGCTAAAAAGACTTCATTCATCGCTTATTAGAGAATGATAAGCTAAATTGATAATGTTATGTTAGCTTAGGTTAGGTTATATTTTGTTCTTTTCGATTAAGCATCGATTATTATAACAGTTTCTGGTAATGAGTGTAACTAACTATTGACGAACCGGTAAACTTAACATTACCATAGATTAGAAAGCTTACTAGATATAGCGTCTTACTTTTTCCAGTTCTACGCAGAGCCCTGGTGATAGTTGTGGCTACTAATCATCACGAAGGCAAAGCATTATCAGAGGTATTAGTAGCCCCAACTACCGCTAGGGTATCGCGTAGAACTGGAAGAAGTAAGATGATATATTTAGTTAACTTCCTAACCATATGTGCCTGTACGGTGCTACAAATAAATACAGGTAACGAATAATTCACAAGGAAGGGGTATTTGAATCAGGCGAGTGGTATTTAGAACTAACCTTGTAAACTGAGAAAGTCTGGGTGTTTCAGAAATTGACAGCCTTTTCTTAAAACGGGAACTTGCACGGGAACATGGGAATCGTCATACGTCGCCATTATTAATTCGTCATCAGCGCCACTAGCGACAAAGACATCTACGGCGTTGGTTTCAGTTTCTGTTGCAAACTAACTTTCGAATACGAAACAGTTCGTTTGATTCATTATTTCCTTCCAATTTTTCAGTCCGAAGGTAACGGAACAAAATAAAATAAGGCTACAAGATGTATTGACCACTTCTGATTTTATATAAAAGAAATATCTTTAATTTTTTTTCCTTTAGCTACTTTCTTCCCAAAAAAATTCCTATTTCTGATGGTAAAAATGTCTTATTTTCTATTTTTTGCTCCCTAAAAACCGCTGCGACTTCTGCGAGTAATAACCAGTAATCGAAATGGACGACAGATGATGTCATGAGACATTAAAGGGCAATTACATCCATTTTGACATGCATGTTTGACTTTTGGATCACTTACACAATAACTAAACACAAGAATTGCGGTAAGAATACGTTACGTACGTCCGATATAACAATTTAATTACTGCATCCCCAAAACACGATACGGAGGTCGCCATTGTTTTGCTGGAACGCGCAGAAATTAATGCCGACAGACGGATCTCTTCGATTTCGACTCGTAGCCGATTGAGGTAGCTGTATTGACTGTGATGAGCTCAAGCGTCTGACGGCCTTAGCTGGCCACTACACTGCCGGTCAGCTAAGGCCGTCAGACGCATGAGCTCCTTACATTCAATACAGCTATCTCAATCGGCTGCGAGTCGAAAACGAAAAGTGACATCTGTCAGCATTAATTTCTGAGCGTTCCAGAAAAACAATGGCGATCTCCGTGTCGTGTTTTAGTGATACAGTAATTAAATTGTTATATCGGACGTATAAGTAACGTATTCTTACACAATTCTTGTGTTTAGTTATTGTGTAAGTGATCCAAAAGTCAAACATGCATGTCAAAATGGATGTAATTGCCCTTTAATAAATTAATTACTAGTTTTTTTTTTAAGACACCAGTTTGTTTTAGCACCCCTGAACGCAGACGGCGGAACATCAGTGCCCGCCATTATTCATGTCTTCCAATGAAAATGTTGTTCTTTGACTTTATTTTTTTACGATTGTGCCCCCCCCCCCTCCGTTTTTTTTTTTGAAAGTCTGTGGGCGCTTATGCGTATAAAGGAATATTTATCTTATGGAAATCGGTCTTTTGTCCTAAACTCAGCTAAAGTAGGTTGTCATGTCTGTTTTAGTGATTGCTTCGCCACTCGTAAAGCCATCACGTCCACCCACGCCATTGGGATTGTCAAATTGCGCGACCCACATTATCTCCAAAGGGGGTCATCCTCTTCCGTAGCAGACCCACAGACCTCTATTTGCTTTTGTTTATTTACACGAGGAAATTCGAGTGAGCTTCGCAAACACGGTTTTCAGTCGTAAAAATATTGGGAGCACACCAAGTGTGGTTAATATATAGAACTAGAAGGGGCTAGCAGAAGGCACATCTGTCATGATTCAAGCTTGTGACCGTATTGGGTTACTAAAGGCGAGGCCCTCGATGATGGTACGCTAACAGGCCGTGCCAATTGTTAGCATCTGATATTTCTGTCTGCAGGGCCGGGATGACTTGAGGTTCGGGGGGGGGGGGGGATTCCCCGTAAAAGCTATCGGTGTCTGTCGCTCCCACATCCCTCCCCTCGAACACTGTATCTGTGTCGGGGGGGGGCACCGTGTTGCTGCTACTTACGAAATTAAATTGCCAGGTAAAAATAGGCCTCTAACAGCTGACAATTACGCCTAATATCTAAAATAGGCCTATAAGTCAACACATTTTTAGCCGGCAATTGTGATGGTTACTGCTTTTAGATTATATAATAGAGATCACTGTTGCAGTGCGTGCTAGAGGTGTGCACCTCAACCTATATGGGAAGAGGTGTAAGTGTACAGAACACCGGTTGCGACTAGGTTGTCGCTGCAGCCGCTTGTTTCTCTTCTATACAGCGAAAGCTGGGATGACACAACGACTTTGTCCTTCCATCTGTCCATCGCCTTTTCAACTCCGGAATGGTACCAGATTAATACAAACGATTTTCATCTTTAGATTCAGAGTCCAAAAATTAGTATAAGCGAATGAAAAAAAAACCGGAAGTATGACGCGGAAGTGGCCCGAAGTGGCGGAAGTATACAGAAGACCGGTTGCGACCAGGTAGTCGCTGTCCCCGCTTGTATGTTTTTTGTAAGCTTCCTTTTTTCGCATCTTCATTACGGTACACATTTATTTTATATGTTCACTTTTAACAAAAAGTTTTCTTTTTTTGCATTTTTCTTCACCAAACGAGACGTAGCCAATTAATTTTGATTAATACTCCAATGAAGTAAGACAAGCGCTAACAGAGAAGTGTCAATCACAGTGTATTTATTTTAAAATTTCAAATTTGTTCCATTATGGTGAGCCAGTCACGGATAAAAAATATTAAAAACATATTCTTCTTCACCAGCAGAATTTCAACCAGCTAATGCAGGGGAATGTTGTGGTTTTAACGCTTTTTTTTTTTTATTTTACCAGTGACCAAGCCCCCAATAATGGTAAAAAAAATTGAAAATTTGAAATAAATATTTTGTGTTTAAACACTCATCTGTTGGAACTTATCTTTATTTATCGCCTTCCCTCATCGCATCAGTTTGACACTCATAATGCTTTATTTATATTTACCCTTAGTTGTTATTATTTATTAGACGGCTTTTTTGTTACCAAACGAAAAATCTTCAGTAGTTTACATTTTGTTGTGGAGTACAATATCTACATTTTAATGCCAGGTTCAGAGTGCAAACGTTGCACATTTGATAAAAGTTTTTCTTTAGTTCCAAGTTTTTCTTTAGATCCAACTTTTTCTTTAGATCCAAGTTCTTCTTTAGATCCAAGTTTTTCTTTAGATCCAAGTTTTTCTTTAGATCCAAGTTTTTCTTTAGATCCAAGTTTTTAGTTGTGACATGCCTCTGAACGACCGTTAGCTTGTTTTCGAGGCGGTCACGTGAATGGTGCTAAGGGCTTATATGGTCGTCGGCTCCAGGAAGTATTTGGTGAAAGTGCTGATGCGCGATCGGAAGTTTTTTTTTTACAAAAACGTTTCACGCTGTTAGAAAAAAAAAACCGTGCGTGCGCTCCTGAGAACCAATTAATTAACTTTTAGAGGCCTTAAGCCTCGCCAGGCTTAATTAATCGTTTACAGACAGTTTATTCTCAACGAACCTGTTAAAGTGTTATGCAACGATGGAAACCAAAACAAAAACGCTAAAACACTATACAGATGGAGCAAAAAAATCCTTACTGGTAAACAAATGTTCGATTTTTATATTTTAACGCAAAATTACTTTATTGCTGTTTTTAAATACCCTGTTGTCAGACCAATTCGAAATAACAAGTTGCTAATAGAGCTAGCATGGATAAACTCCTATGGAAATAGAAATGTTGCATTTTTAAACCCACACATATTTAACATACTACTTGAATAATTTAGGGAAATTAAAAACACATACGATGAATAAAGATATACAAAATTAGCTCCTAATGAATTAAAAAGAAGTATGCAATAATTCATAACAAATATATTTATTTCCGTATTTTTTTGAACATTTGAATACTTAATGCAAAATAAACAAAAACGTCAAGTATGTCGTAAAAAAAAATAGTTATATGACTGAAGTTTAACTTTACTTGTTAACATGTACACCAATAAAAAGTAAGGATTTTGAATTTAAATAATCAAACGTACAATTCAGAAAATTGAGTCTGCTTAAGCAGTTTGCGTTAATAATTTAATTTAATTCGGTTTTGTTACGAATTAAATTATTCTTAAAGCACAAGAGCACTTACACAGATGCAATTTTCTGAATTGTTACATTTGATTATTTAAATTCAAAATCCTAAATTTTTATCCGTTTACAGTTTAACAAGTAAAGTAAAACTTCAATCATTTTTAACCCTTTTTTTACGGCACACTTGACGTTTTTGTTTGTAATTGTAATCTCGTTTAGCTATCATTACGTTCGCTCGTGTTTGTTTTTTATTAAGCTAATTTCACTAATGACTATACGATTAGTTGTGGGTAGTTTTTTTTTACCCCACCTCTTGTCTTGATTTGTATGCATCGCATACACAACTACAGAATTGTAGTTCATGTGGTCAGGATTTCCACAAAAATACTGCAATATTTCCCTTGAGTTATCCAGGTTTTCCAGAGTAGGTGAGTGCAATTTCCAGGTATTTACCAAAATTTCAGAAAATGTTCTCTTCATTTACTAGTTTCATTGTTTTTTAGGGCTCACTTAGTGCAAAAATAGCCCGATTTAGTGAACGTTCAGGTGCCAACGCAGAAGTATAAAGACAAATCTAGAGACACGCTTGTGTGTCGTGCCAAGTTAGGCAATAATCATCACAACAAACATCACATCGAGGTTGTAAACCATTGTAGCGCGACGCTATAGTGTCAGTGTCTAATATCCTGAAGCAGAGTTGAGCACATTTCAGGTCCTTGGATAAAAATAATAATGCGGTACAAACGCTAAAATTGTGTTGAAATCGAGAGCAATGACCCACCTGACAAAACTTAACTCGTGTAGGAAAGCCAGCTAAGCTGCTTTCAATGTAAACTCTGACCCTCAGTAACGTTGTAAATGTGTAACTAGCTACTAGCTAGCTAGCTAATTCTAGTCCGCTAATCCCCATGTTAATTTCCATAGGGTGATTACTCATCGATACCGAGATAACGGGAAGGTTTCCGGTTTTATTTTTTCAAAAATCGGAGAATTCCCTGAGTTTTTCCTGAGTTTCAAGGTTGGTAGGGTGGTACCAACATGACACAATCAAAAATTAAAAAAAAAAATTATTAATTTATTATTCTCTCGTAGTTAAGGCCAGCGTGCGTAAACACGACTGGCCCTTCCGTCGTAGCACTGTACCTTTCATTTCTCTTCATTTACGACTAGTGTTTGTTTATTTTATCTTCTTACTGCAGTTTAATTTATCTTCATCTGTCAGCCACTTGTCTGATAACGTAGATGCCCGGCGGACACCATAGGATATTCCAAATTTAGTCTGCAGCCGATTTGCCAGCGCGACGGGTTCTCCTTCCGCCATTCTCTCCACGTTCTGTCAATTCGAAATTAATAGGCTTTACTTTTTTTACGAGTATAATTTAATTACGTTACGAAGTCACTAAGCAATTATATCTCCCCTTTAAGTCATCGCCGATCCCCACACTCGTGTTGCGACAATATGCAACGACTAAAATGGAACGCCAGTCGAGTGCACATAAAATAAACATTTTGCGACGTTTCGTAGCAATCCCCACTTCGTTATCAATCAATAAAAGATACGGCTAAGAAGCCAAAGTCCAGTTAAAGGAATATACCTCCCAGCGCCATTTTTCTCGAGGCCACCACATCAAGTACGGCCCCAAAGATCTATTTACTTACCGTTAGTCTTTCCCTTGCTAAAAAACCGTTTTAAAATGTGGCGTCTAGGAGATTTTCTGTTGAATATTGTTAACTATATTTAAGAACGACCCGTAACTATATGATGCATTGCGCGCGTACAATAATCACGACGTTCATCTCTGTGTGTACGTCTACCTATTTCTAATAATTACCATGAGATCTAAAATCTAATAGACTAATGCGGTAAAAATTAAAATTAATTATTCCAATAGATCGACAGAGCAAAATTATACGACACTAGCCTAAAAAATTATAAATTGTGATTTTAAAATACGTGAATCATTCCGGCTTGTGACGACACAATCGTTGACTTGATTCTGTCTCGTGTACTATTCCCAAAGCCAACCGAGACAGCAGCTATGCGAGGAACGCAGCTACCACCCCAGCCGACCTTGGGGCTGTATTGCTCGGATGACGATCTGCGCGTAGCTGTAATTTGGCACGCGGAATGTTATAAGGCAGGCCGGGTGCCCTTTTAAACACTTAGAAATCCATAAAAACGTAAAAACACAAAGCACAAGAATAAAAATAATA
This sequence comes from Lithobius niger, assembly GCA_023313725.1. Lineage (NCBI taxonomy): Eukaryota > Metazoa > Arthropoda > Chilopoda > Lithobiomorpha > Lithobiidae > Lithobius > Lithobius niger. The sequence continues at coordinate 25,971 of JAHWFP010262773.1, read as the reverse complement.
CACAAAATGGACCTAAGGCAGATTCTGCTAGTAGGGAACCTGACTGACTCTTGCCTGCCAGCGCAGGTGAGAAGTGAAGATGGGACTTTTGCTCAGGCGTTTATATGGTTTGCCCTGGTTTGAGAAATTGGAATTATCCAATTTTTATAAAATAAGGAGATACTCTTTTAATGTACAGTTTTCCAACATTAACTAAACGCTTCATACATAAAGCAAACTAAATAAACTAATAAACTAAATTGCTGAAGAAATAACAATAAAGGTATTGCGTTAATGCTAGGCCGAACCCACGCAGATCACATGTACACATGAATGATCGCATAAACGCCGAATTTCCCGCGTTGGAGTTAGGTCTAAACACCCTTGACAGAAGTAAGATTCGAATTATAACTTTGTTACGGCCTACCCCCCCCCCCCCTCATTTTTAATCGAATTAATTTTAACAGCCCATGGACTTTCATAGTTCACCACTGAGAAACATTGAACAGCTACTTAGCTCGGCTGGAGCCTGTAGCTAGCATCCGCCCCAGTAGCACAGGGGTTAGCGCAGGGGTTAGAGCGCCCGGCTAGTAAACGGGAAGTCCTGGGGTCGAGTCCCAGTCAGGGCAGTTATCTTTTCTTTCTTTCTCATATTAGTGTATTGTGTATCCTCACAAGGCCAGTCTTTAATGCAGACTGCTTGCTTCGTTTACCCTTTACCTTGTGATTTCTTCATTATTTCATAGTTGATTTATGGTAGTTCTCGTTATGGAACTTATTAGCCGCAGCGGCTGCTCTGAATGCTGTGGCCTGGCTACGGCCCTGGTCTTGCGGTCAGGCCTGCGCTACAGAAGGCGTATGCAATTTAACACTGCAGCTGGGGAAAATTGGCACGGCCTTGCTAAGTTTATTAGCCGCATCGCAGGCCGTATACTACGTCACACGCCAGATACACACAACAGCTGGCAGGGATGGCTATCTATCTCGTTTGAAGTGTTGATGCGATAGGCAGACGGAAAGTTTAAAATTCACGCCAACCCACGCAACGTTTTTTGCGCCCTGAATTGCGGATGTGAAGAGAGGAACACTACTGTTTTTAAAATATCAATGGAGGGAGAGCAATTTGTTTAAAGGGAATTTTTTGTTCTGGGAAGGAGGCAATGGCCGAGCCCCGTGTTATGGATTGAAAGATGCTGGTGGTCGTTTGCGAGAAGGGGCGGGGGCAGCGGACTTAAAGAAAGAGGTTTTGTGTTCCTTTTTTTGTTATTGAATCCTCAGTTCAGGGGTCATACAGAGTTCAACCTTTTTCTGCCACTTTCGTTATTTCCTACGTTTTCGGACACTTTCATCATTTCCTACATTATTCGGAATCATTCCTTATTTTCTACATTTTCGGAAACATTTCTTATTTCCTACGTTTTCGGACACTTTTCTTATTGCAAACGTTTTCAGAAACATTCCTCCTCCGTTTTAGAAAATATTCTTTATTTCCTATACCGTAGGAAATAAAGAATGCTTCCGAAAACGAAGGAAATAAGAAAAGTATCCGAAAACGTAGGAATCCTACATTTTCTGACACTTTCCTTAATTCCTAGGTTTTTCTAATTTTCGGACATGTGTTCTTCGTTCATTATCAACTACTAAAAAAAATTGAGATATAGGACCTGTTATTTAAAATAACGGCAAACTGGCAGAGAAATAGTCATGGTAAGTAATTTTATAGTATTATTGTGGCTTCAATAATTTTTTTTAATGTATTTCACAATTATGTGATTTTTAGCTACTTTCTACAAAAAAAATTCTTAAAATCCTTATTTTTTTCTCCCTAAAACCCGCTACGACTCCTGTAGTTAATCAATTCAATGAGTGATTGTGAAAAATTCATCTAAGTTGATAAGAAAATGTTTCACAAATGCAGTTACTATCTGGGTAGTAAATTTTATAATTCCTTGCCCACTGATATGAAACGTACTAACGTGACGTTATCATTTAAGAAACATTTAGTAAGTGGTTACTTGATCAAAACCCAACTTACTAAGCAAATATGTTCAATATTGTGAGTTAAATTTTCTAAATTTAATTTACGTCTATCATGTAAAAAATTGTTGCTTTCCCTCAGTGGCGTACGCAGAAATATTTCGGTGGGGGCGGGGGCACAATTCATGAAGGGGCGGCCGGTGCTATTAAAAAAAAAAAGAATAACCAGCTAGAGGTCTTCGGGAGCGGTGTAAGCTCGCCTAGCGGACTCAGGAGCCCCCGGGAGCTCTGGGGCCCTAGTCTCGATTTGTGCTTTTCAAATCGCATGCGGTTTTACCAAAAAACGCGCCAAAATCATGGCTCGCCCAATCTATCGCACGTGACTTTTGATAAAACCGCATGCAATTTGAAAACGATCAAGTCGAGACTAGGGTCCCTGAAGGTTAACACATATTCTCGAAAGATCGTTACGTTTTATAGGCCATTTATGGGGCCCATGGAACTATTTTTCGGCATTTTCAGCAACTTTTTTATTGTGTGTGTGGGG
>JAHWFP010262773.1:1938-21799 GCA_023313725.1 Lithobius niger | reverse complement strand
GGGGGGGGGGGAATAATTTTTAATTTTGGGGAGGGGAAAATGCCTCATATAGTGTTAGGGGGCAGTGGCATGCTCAGGGGGAAAGGGGAGGGGACATTGCCCCTGCCCTTTTTGGAAAAAATTCCCTTTTTTTGCTCTTTTTGAAGAAAAAAACATGCTCTATAGTGTGTGCGGCGTATCTTGAGTCCTGCACTTATTTTGTGATCGGCTACGTCTTCCTGGAGGGGGGCGGCTTTAATCGACGGCCGCCATTGTTTTTGTAACTACTTTGGATATCAACAAGGCACTCTGCGAACAAACACGTACAATCGATTATTTGTGTTCATTCTGGGGCGAACTCAAGATGGGCCTCGGACACTACAATTTGTTTTTCTGCACTGACAAATGCTGGTCGCAGCGAGGAGAAAGGGCCTAGAGCCATAAAAAGGGCAAAAAGAAAGCCAGGAAGGCCAAGAAAGGGGCAAAAAAATGGTAAAAAAGAGAGTGACAAGCTAAAAAAAAAAAATTCCCCAGAAAAAAAAATGTTTTACCGGAAGTTGCCCCAGCCCTCTCGGATGTCTGTGCACACTACTGTTCTACTGTTAGGGGAAAAACGCCCCTGCGTCACCGTACATCGGCCCATTCCCTAACCGCCAAACGCTATCGCGGTAAAAACAATTTTTCTTTGTTTGCGTGTTTGTTTATTTTTGGTTCACGCATGCTGGTTTTGTGTCGGTGGCAGCGTACCCTGGTTCGCTATGAATGCACGTAAACAGTTTAAACATGAGAAAATTACGAAGGAAAGCGTGGAAATTAAAAGCAGTTCACGCGAAACTTCGGCTCTCAGAACTTGTGGGAATGTTCCTTTGATGAAAATAGGCTGCGAAATTCCAAGACTGCTGCGAAGCACGAACGGCGTTACGGATTTTGTTTTTAACTTTTTTGAGCAGTGGCCTTCGATATGAGCCACTGCCACTTGGTTCAACTCCCCGGCTTCTGTATAGACACTGCCGATCTTTATTTTAGTGTATTTGTTAGTACGTGTAATAAGGGTGCATATGAATGACGTGCATATCACGTGACTGGGCTAGTCCAATCAGACGGCCAAACAGCCGTTGTTCTCGTTCGTCATTGACTAACTCATGGTGACGTCACAGCAAACAGCCATTGCGCATGGTTTAGGATATCTCACATTTGAGTAATTTCGGCGGTACATACAGCCTTGTAATGTGATGTGGTGCAGCATCGTTGAAAAAGCGGCGTTTCACCTTTTCAACGCCTATCTGCAGCACCGCAGAATCTTCGAGCAATATAAAGAAAATAGCGGTAAATTAAAAATGGATCAACACTATTCGCAGCAGCGCCGCGACTTTCATAATTAAAGCGAGATCACGTGACCCAGATCAGCTATTGGATGACGGAGAATCTGGAACGTGGATGCTGTGTTTAGAATATGGGCAACGCTTTCGAAATGGTGAACAGGCGCCTTTAAGTTGTGGATTTAGAGAGCATAGAGGGCTAAGAGGGGCATTTCGATGAGGTGGGAATGAAACGAAGCTTAAAGGAGGGATTTCTGCGCTGCAGTCAAGTAACGGGAACAAAATTTGAACACAAGTAAGTGATGTTAAATTAACGGTCATTAACCAGTCGAGGGTAGTTCAGTTGTTGACGGATTTAATAACAAATGGCTCGCCAGACTTCACGCTTGAAGTGGACGACAAAAGCCAACTGTGAGTTAAATTGCGTAAACTGAAAGAGGTCTGAAATTGACTGCGACGTTCAGCGATAATGGCAAAGAATACTAAGTTATGCAAGATTGTGGTCAGTCAACGATTAGACGGATTCGAATTTTAGGCTTGAAAAACGGCCTAACTGGAGTTTACGGCAAAGGAAGTTTATGGTCGATTTAGGGTTAAGTTTGCCTAATTGGGGGGATAGGAGATGGGGCAGATGGTGCTGGGACTGTCGTTCTCTAATATGTGGCCCGACGGAACGATCTGTCACTGTCAGAGGCCTACAGCTTGGCCGAGGTCGGCTTACATCGTGCAGTGGACAATGCAAAGATATTACATTTGGTACGTGACATTTGCATTTTAACAACAGCTCATTGTTAACCTACTGAATACTGAGCCTAAACAATGGTACAACGCCTTTCAGCTTGGCTAACGGTGGAATCAGTAGGTGGAATGCCTTGCCTGGGTCTGTGGTGAATTCTACAACTCTCGGCAGATGGAAAAGTCACAATGACAAACTCTAAACCCTACAGTGATTTTTTAAGCATGTTCTTTTTGTCAGTTTCGCTCCCTTACTGTTTATTGTTATTGTTACGATGAGATAAGTCTTGTTGGGACTCCGGGTGAAACACGCAGTATTGTTGAGGTCTCTTGAGGCGGAGTTGGTGAGGAATACCGGCAAATTGCTGGAAGAGCACTACAGTGGGAACAGAAATCCTTGTTGGATTTCGATCTGGCTAAGGTGGCGTGGCTAGTGGAAACATATGAAATTCAGAGACAAGTGTAGACAGATCGTGGGCACAGAGGATACGCTTCTCTGGCCCCCCCCCCTCCAATCATTAAATATTCTGCTGACACGTATTCCCCACGTATCAGAGGTACTGTACCATGGTACTAGCGCACGTGCATGAAGCGCATCGTGTATGGAGTTTCACTACACCCAGATTTTCATTCTTCCTATATACCGGCAGTGAGTGTCCGGATGTTATGATTGGGGAGGCTGTAGGATCGCTCCCATGAGAAGCGACCTCCCCCCCCCCTCCCCGCAGTTCATATTGCGCACTGCCAGAGGGGGTTTTCTCTCCGTGGAAGAGAAGCATCCCATCTTCCGCTTCCGCTCTAGCCACGTAACCCTGTCTAGGTTTTCAAAAGTGCAAATGGTTCCCGCGATGATTCCCTACATTCCAAAAGCTATATATGGATTGCTCTCCCTGACAAAGTGAAGGAGATTTTATATGTTCTGAAGATGCCTCCCCTTCGAACTGGTGTCGAAATATAAATAATGGTTTTTATTTCTTGATGCCTGGCAGAAATTCTCAACATTCAGTACACTGAACCTACTTAATTTATTTACTTAACTAGAGGAAGCCCGTGCTATGCACGGGGCCGCTCATGAATTAAATTTACAGATCCCCGCCCCCGCCCCTCCCGGCCACACTCCCACTCCCCACCCCCTCACTCCCACTCCCCACTCCCAACTCCCCACTTCGTGAAATTCGTGAAACGCTTTCACGGATTAAAATTTCTTCAATCCAATTTTTGCGCACACTGGCTGACAAACGGTGATTTTTGTTGGCCTCAGTCACTGAATCTGCGCATCCAGTGGCTGAAATCACAGAAACCGACTTAATTTATTTACTTAATTTACCGCAATGATATTTTCCAATTGAATGAACAATCGACAATCATTTCTTTTGTTAATGACAGAGCTCTGCTTAACAAATTACCTTGAGTAATACATGTATTTCTGGCAATTTACTGTTCACTGACGATAGGTCCGCTCACAATGTGCTTACTCAGACAAATGTATTACATAAAGTGGAAGTTGTGGTAATCTACATAAACAAAAGAATGTTTGCATTCAGAAATGTCTGTTTGCTTCACACTGCAGTTGTCCCCAGAAAATTAAAAGGTTAACGAGGCTAGAGGTAAAAAAGAACGAAAGTTAGAGGTTCGAAGATGATCAGATACTGCCCTAGTTCTAACCAAATGATCCGCCCGCAGGATATCCAACACAATATCTCGATGTTGTTCTGGAAATCAAGTTTAAACTGGAAACTCTACAACTCTTGCGAACAAACTACGGGCAATCTTGTGCAAAATATACTACCTCCGAAGTATCCTTTAAAGGCAGGTTGCTACCCAATCAAAGTCTGCAGAATCTAGCGCCGTCTAGGCGCTATCTAGCACTACCTAGCGCTTGTTTGCAGCAGACGAAGGAATACGCAAAGACCGTTCTTCTAAAGAAACAAACAAGCCACACGATTCCTTAAACAGTGAGTAAAAATTTGGTACGTCCTTGTGCACCTGGGAGCAAGATGTAAAGGTTAACGAAATCGTTACCGCTATGGTAGATTCTACAGATTTTTTGTGGGTGGCAACCTGCCATTAAATCCACTTCTTGTCTTGCAAAACAAAATTATTAAACTAATAACATTAAAAAATTTAACATCGACGTGTCGAGTTTTCCGATCATGTCACTGGCTTGCCGATCACACCTGATGTGTATATACACTATCCGAACGTCGCTGTAAACCTCCCAAATCTGCGCCAAGCTCTTTGTGTTAAGGGGCGGGGTCACAAACGACAATTTGTCGTTTATCATTGTAATCTAAGTCTGTATGGCCGGCCTGCACTCGGACAAGGCCAGAGTCTTGACGCCAACAATCCGTGACGTCACGCCCGAGTGCAATGGTAAATCACATACGTGTGACTTCTGTTTCCCCTCGCCCACCCTCCCTCCCTCTATCGCAGCCACACAAAACGAGTTGTCGCCAAAAGATAAAGAAAAACTCAAAAAAAAATTCCGTGATTGTGCCACACAATGGCGGAATCCAAGACACTGAATATAATATTTTCTTTATGACTTGGATGGATATGCATGACAAGGCAAATATGTCGGAATAATATTTTTGATTTGTCCTTATGATGATGATACGACAATTGCGAAAACAATCTCTGGTTAACCGCAAGGCTAACCTGACAAGGACAATTATTTTGAACTCATTGGTGGAAGAATGTCGTAAAGTGGGAGGCTGGACATTTTCCCACCCCTGATTAATGATAAACGAAGAAAACAATGCTGATTTTTGTTTCTTAATTAATGATGTTGCATTTACAGGTTCAAGTTCAAATTTGCGACGATGAGTAACAACACGAATTGGGTCCAGATTCGTGTTCATATAGCACTTTACATATTTGTATACACACGTATACTAGCTGATAATCCGTCTAACCCATGAAGATAAACTGTCTGCGTGGTACGCCAAAGTAGCACGAATTTGAAAACAAAAACGAGCTCGTTTGATGCTTAAGGCAATGTCTAACTGATCCGAAGTCAAAACAGCAAAGGAACACTGGAAATAACTTTCCTCTAAAGTTTCCCTATTATGCAAGTGTTGCTGTACTGTTTAGTCCACGTGAAACCTTACTACTGCATCCAACCATTTTACACGTAAACACAATTAAAGCCAGAACCCAAATTTCAAAACTTTTCATGCTCAAACAAAATAATGTAAAGCGACACACTCTCTTGGCTGAATTTTTCAGTGTTCTTCGGTCACGTCGTCTAATTTCCGTTTATCACCCTACTGGCAGGGAAGTGCACACAGGGGGGTCGGGGGGGGGGCTCTAGCCCCTACCCTCATGGCAAAGTGCCCCTTTTTTTCTGAAAAACGTGCCCTTTTCGGTGGAGCGCTGATGTAAAAGAGCCTAAAAAAAACGCTAAAAAAAGGACTGCAAAGAGGGGCAGAAATGGTTAAAAAAAAAAAAAGCTCCCAGAAAAAAGTTTGCCCCTGCCTTCTCAGGGTCCTGTGCACGTCCCTGCAGTACTGACGACATCATTTTTCGCGATTTCCCAGCACTTTTCCAGACATGGAATTTCATTATTACTTTTCCAGGACATTTCCAGGTTTTCAGGGACTCGCACAAACCCTGAATTACAAGTAGCGCTGTGCTAAGCAGACTTAGTTTTTAAACATTTTCCAGCGATGTCGTTCAGCCAAGTAGAATGCACCAATCATTATAGCTATCGTGTGCAAAAGTAAAATTGGTAAAAACATTTGACTACAGCGCAGTAAGGTTTCTCGTGTACTAAACAATACAGCAAAGAGGTTTCACTATGGTATTTATGCAAATGACAGTTTGTTGTTTGTGTAGTGCTCGGGAACACTAGCCTTAGACATCGGGGTACCTGACAGCTTCTACTAAAAATCGGCTTACATTCCAACGGAAAACGCCGAATATGTCCAAAAGTATTTGGTGGTGTAGCAATTTCGTCATCGAACGCTTGAATTTCGCGCACCAAAGAGCTCCCTTGCCATGAAATTTCAACCAAACCTGAACAAACAAACACACACAAGCAGACACAGGAACCAAAATTCAGATGAGCACCGTATTGAGTGAAATAAGTTTCACTCGCCGGCCAATGATTTCACGTTTTTAATTCAATGATAACTGTTAACAACTAAAAGCTTTAAAAAATATACAAACATGCAGAGAAGCTGTGGCGCCACGAAGTCACTGTTGCAACAGCTGCTTGTGCGTTGTTTTTTTTTATTTCTTAGAATCGTCTAGGGATGGTTCTCTCTTCGACGTTAATGAACCTTCTCTTAAACCTCATCCCCTATCCCCCCCCCTTCTCTTTATATGGCTAATTTCATGAATAGGGTCCATTGATTCTGACACACCCACTTGGTGGCGGAGGGTGGGGATTGAGTGGGGGTTGGGGGGGGGAGGGAGGGGGAGCGTCAGGGAAGGTTCTTTCCCTCTGTCTCCTACGCTGTCTTGAATCATAAAACGAAAAATAATTAATGATTACCGTTCAATTTTTATAAGTTTTTTTTTTTTTAAACAGGGATGCCCACGGGCGTGGGGTAAGTGGGGAGGTGGTGCTGGAAACGTTACGAAACGGTGCTGCAGTTAAGAAATAAATTAACAAACTCACTTTCATCCACCTTAATGGATGTTTTTTTTATTGATAGGCTCTCCGGAAATTAATTGTAACGTGCTCGAATGTTTGTATTAAAGGCACATCCGGCCCTGCCTTATAACAGCCACGCGCAGATCTCCATACGCGCATTTTACTATCTCACCGTATCACGAGACTCGCCGTAGGAATACAATTATGTTCCATACGGCGTTCCTCGCAGCTACTCGCAGCATTATCTCAGTTGGCTTTGGGAATAACAAACGGCACGGCATCAAGTTAAAGATTGCATCGTCACACACCGGAATGATTTTCGTATTTTAACATCACACTTTATAATTTTTTTTGGCTAGTATCTTACAATTTTTCTTCGGCGACCTATAGGCACACATAATTTTAATTTTTACCGTATTAGTCTTTTAGATTTTTGCTCTTATGGTAATTATTAGCAAACGATTAAAACTTAGTATATGCACACACAGAGACAAAACGTCATGGTTATTGTGAGCATGCAAAAGATCATATAATCTCAGGATGCGTTAAATATAGTTCCCAATATTCAACAGAAAATCTCGTAGACGCCACACTTTAAAACCGATTTTTTTTAGCAAGGGATTGACTAACGGTAAGTAAACAGACCTTTGGGGCCGTACTTGATGTGGTGGATCGAGAAAAATGGCGTTGGGAAGAATGTACCTTTAACCCTCTTCTCCATTTAGTAACCGGGTAGCTTTTTTTTTTAAGTCGTTTATTACTTTTGTTTTGTTGTTGGATTCGAACCGGCGTTCTCTTGGTTTGAGGACGATGATCCTAACCGCTGGAACGTATTTACCCGCTTTGCTCAGGATCTCCGGGTCTTCACAAAGCTCGCGCTGCATGTAGGACCCTCAGGGCGGGTTTATGCAATGACAATTTTCTCGCTCACTAGACTTAGGGTGCGTTTACGCAACGACTCGCCTTTGCTTTCCCTCAGCTGAAATTTAATCGCGATGGCAAAGGTGTCGTTGACATGGTAACAACGCATCCTGGATTAGCTAATTCCAACATCGTTTGAGCAAATGCTTGCAGTCTCATAATTCGTGACAATAAGATAACGAATTCCTCCTGACTAAACAATTTTTCCATTCGCTTCTGAACTCAATTATCGTCTCATTTCGTTGCGGACCGGCAGAGCTAAAACCGTCGCCATGTTGGAATTTCAGATGATTTCTAGCTTCTAGCTGTGAGAATGCAATGATGACTCGTTGCGTAAACGCACCCTTGCTTAATTAATATTAAATCTGCTGGCTGCTTCCCGTCTTTACAGGAGCATGGTGCTTTCGAGTTGTCTACACGTATACCACACGCCATGGCTGTTTGCTGTGACGTGCATATCACGTGACTGGGCTAGTCCAATCAAACGGCCAAACAGCCGTTGTTCTCGTTCGTTATTGGCTAACTCATGGTGACGTCACGACAAACAGCCATTGCGCATGGTTTAGCAACCATGGAAACGACGCAGACGCAGATCTTCTCCATGCCTCGCGATACGAAATGCGATGCGTTTGGCATGACAGCGTCGATTTATGATAACAAGAAAACTATGTTTACTGCAGTACAAAACGGAGGACTGATTTCTGAATGCCGGCATTCGATGGTTTGTTTTCGATTCGGTAACCCCGAAATGGACGCCATGTTTGGTTTCTAATTCTTCCTGCGAGCAGCTATTTATTCCAGCGTCGTCTGCTCACTGCCAGAAGCTGTTCTTTGTGCGAGAGCAGCAAGGTTTGGAAATAGCGTGAAATGAGAACAATGTTGTAGCAACGTTTAAATATGCTGTTGCACGTTGTTCTTTATCCGTGATGTTATTTATAATCACATCAAAAACCAAAACTGGTAAAAGGGGCCGCCGAGTCCCGAATGGTTCGGCCCTTCAAAGGACTGATATCAACACACCAAAACATTCGCCAAGTTAATCGCACCGCTTAATAGTTCGAACGTTAAAGGGACATCCGGCCTGCCTTATAACATTCCGCGTGCCAAAGTACAGCTACGCGCAGATCGTCATCCGAGCAATTAAAGCGCCAAGGTCGGCTGGGGTGGTAGCTGCGTTTCTCGCTTAGTGGCTGTGTCGGTTGGCCTTGGGAATAGTACACGAGACAGAATCAAGTCAACGATTGTGTCGTCACAAATCGGAATGATTCTCGTATTTTAAACTCACAATTTATAATTTTCTAGGCTAGTGTCTTATAATTTTGCTTCGGCGATCTATTGGAATAACTAATTTTAATTTTTACCGCATTAGTCTATTAGATTTTAGATCTCATGGTAATTATTAAAAATTTAGTAGATGTACACACAGAGATGAAACGTCATGATTATTGTACGCACGCAATGCATCATATAGTTACGGATCGTTCTTTAATATAGTTAACAATATTCAACAGAAAATCTCCTAGACGCCGCATTTTAAAACGGTTTTTAGCAAGGGACGGTAAGTAAATAGACCTTTGGGGCCTTACTTCATGTGGCGGATCGAGAAAAATGGCGCTGGGAGGTATATCCCTTTAAATGAAAACTAGAACATTGCTACTTTCGGCTATTGAGGGTCAGATTTTGCATTGAAAGCAGCTTAGCTGGCATTCCTACACGAGTTAATTTTTGTCAGGTGGGTCATTGCTCTTGATTTCAACACAATTTAAGTTTTTGTACTGCATTATTATTTTCCCCTAAGTACCTGAAATGTGCCCAACTATGCTTCAAGATATAAGACACTGACGCTATGGCGCCGCGCTACAATGGTTTACAACCTCGACAATTGAATTGATGTGATATTTGTTGTGATGATTGTTGCCTAACTTGGCGCGACACACTAGCGTGTGTCTAGATACATTTAATTTGTTATCTCTTACCGCATTCATTTAGTAGAAACTGGAAACTAATCGTAAATAAATAACGGTTGACTGGCAAATAGCGTTTGGCGAGTGAGAAAGTTCGGTCCATAAACCCATCCTTATTTTTTTTTACGATAGAGAGTTAAACTTGTCTGTTTGAATAGAAATAGTTGTACGAATACTGGCTTTTATATATTTGTACAATGGCGTCGTGTTATTAGGACACCGGGGGAGAGGGGGGGGGCCGCCATAGAGACCTTATAGTGCTCAGCAAAATCCTTTAAAATTCTAACTTTTTTAAATTTTCAAATAATAGTCACAACGTTTCATAATTTGTACCAAAAATGTATCGATGTGATACATACCGTTTTAAAACAGTCGTGCCACACAAAAAATAATATTAAGTATTACACGTATTAAATTTCGCTTAGGAAAACATTGCGGTAAAGGCGCTTTAGAAAAGATTTCGGTGTTTAAAAATAAACAATCCGTGGCAGATGGCGCTACGGAACCGTGACCAACTTGCGCGCAAACCCACGTTGCTCGTTCTTCAATAGTCATCATCTAATCTTTCTCCCCGATCGTATTCTAATTATGTTTAACAAGTTTCAATTGCTTTTAAGCCGGAGGGTGACCAAATGAGCCCCCCCCCAAAAAAAAAAAAAACAACTCTGGTCTCAAGTGTTGAAGCGCTCCGATAACTTGGTCATCACCAAGCCCCTTAGCCTGATCACAATAACCGGTTGAACGAGCGTTTTTTAGCATAAGCAATGCTTGGTGACGCGGGGGCGCAGAGCAGATGTCTCGCTTAAAGAAAAACAACTTGGGTTTGTAAGAAAGTTTTTGTGCTTACATTTAAAAATAAGTTTTAAGGAGTTTAATGCTTGATAACAAGAGTTAAATATATCACAGGCGCTTATCAATGCATACACGTCGGTGGGACGTGGGAGTAGCCGTGTTGTAACTTTCGCTTCGTATTCCACAGTTTAAAAAGTACTTGCAGAATGTTACAAAACAAAAGCCATAAAGTGAACAAAAATACAGAAAAACTCGACGTTTCGGTTCACCTCGGCGCCATTATCAAGAGAAGCAAGTAAAAACAAATTACAAAAAAAACACCACAATAATGCCAAGAGGCAAGTTGCAAGTAAAATGTCTATCATAACAAAGCAGAACTTTCCAGGACGTGTTAAAAACGGATAGGTCCGTAAAAAAATATTAAAAACTTTAAAACTAAAATTTTCCCTTCTAGTTTTTTTCCCTCTAGGTTCGGGTACCGCATCATGTAGTAAGCTGCTTGGAAGTTCGAATCCGTCTTTTTTTTTTTGAATTTTAGTGCGAATTGCGGTTCACATCCCATCCAAGTCTTCCGTCAGTTCCACTGTTCGGGTGCCACTTGTAGGGAAGGAGGGGAGGGTCGGATGCCCCCCCCCCCCCCAAGCATCCCGTAATGCTCCACTAGTTACTTATAACACGCTACGTACGTTTGGGTAAGGTCTTTAAGAAAGCTGTAACACGGCCGGCTGGGGGCGAGGGATAATCGTCTAATTAGAAAAACGCATAATTGGAAGAACGTATTCCGTATAACAGTATAACGGAAAGTCGTCTAACAGGAAATTCGTATAATGGAAAATCGTCTAACTGGAAATTCGTATAATGGAAAATTGTCTAACTGGAAATTCGTATAATGGAAAATTGTCTAATGTCCCTGCCTCGCTCGCGCTGCCACGCTCGCTGTGGCTATACATATAACATCAGAAACCGCAGTTAGACGTTTATCCATTAGTCGATTATCCATTATACGATATTCCGTTTAGATGATTTTCCATTAAATGATATTCCGTTTAGACGATTTTCCAGTTTTTTTATTTGTGCAGATATTAGACAATTACCCCATTAGACGATTTTCCAGTTACACGTTCGTCCGACGCCCCGGCCGGCTGTCCTGAGGAAGTCTTCTACAGAAATGAGAAAAGAGGAGCGCGGACCCGTTTTAAGCATTTTGAGAATATAGTAAGCCCTTTTGAAAACTTTCGAAATAATGTAATCAGTATGTGAGTGGAATTTCAGAGTGGGGGGGTCATTGAGCATGCCAAGGTCCACGTGAGAGGTTTTGATTGGAGAGTACAGGTACCACAGATTGATCTCTTAACAATAGTGTGGGTTATTGTACCCAAAGTGAATCAAAAGACATCTGTTGGGGGTTGAGTTCAAGGACCACAGCTAGCAACAAAGTCAAAGTCATGACTTTGTCGCTAGCTAGTCCTTGAAAAGTAGGGCTAGGAAAAACGGGCAAAAGTAGTTAGAGACGGTCGATTGAAGCAAGTAATCGACAAAGATGGGACTAAAGATAAATGTTGAAAAATAGGCCAAATACTGAACCTTGAGGGACGTCAGATGTAATTGAGTTCTAATAACTTGTATTTCCCTCCCTCACCTTGGCGCCGTGACACGATGGCAGCGCCTCCAAAGGTATATGAAATAATACAAGCAGATATAGTGGATTTAGGGAAGAAGGCAGTGAGGCGAGACACAGAATCCTTTTCCGGTTCCGTCAAGAGAGGTGTGGGGTTACAAAAAAAAAAACACTGACCAAACTGGAGAAAAAAGTCATTTCGGGTCTCAAAATGGCACTTACAGCAGTCAAAATTTCCAATAACGCCTCAGCTTCTGGGACACCCCCCATGATGCGAGTGCACACGGCTTTGAAGACTACCAATACTACAAGTGTAGGTTTTTTTTTTCACTTTAACTCTATAGAAAAGCCACATTATTTTCAGACCTTGAGTGGGGGTGGGGGTGGGACATATTTCAGGGCCTTAAAGGGGGGGGGGGGGGGGAAAAAAGGAGAAGGTTATGGGGGGGGATTAAATATTTTTTTAAAACGGAAAAAGTTCAAAAAAATAAAAAGTTTTTAACCATTTTTCTTTAGTTTAAAATTGATTAAATAAAAAAAACACCTAGGTCCCCCCCCCCGGCCAGAAATAATGCCCGGTCCTTTAGTTTGGCAAGAGCAGCTATCGGGAAATCATGTAATTTAGGCAACGCGATATTATCTAAAATTAAGCCAGGCTAGATCCCCTTGCTAGTGAAGGAGGATTTTACGCACAATCCTGATCTGCACGTCTGGCACCGACTTTACCAGGGTTCCCTCTCTAGTTGCTGATCAGATCTCAGCGTTTCCAGATGCTAGGGTCAGCTCTACCTAGAAAACCTAAATACAAGGGTGGTGGGGGGGGGGGGGGGAAGGCGTAGATCCAGTTAAGTCAACAGTCCATCCTTGATTCGTTGTATTTTGGCATCTTAACATTGGCGAAGTTGCTAGGCACCCCTCCTCCTCCTCCACCCTTACCCGCCAGCCAGTGCTACCTCCCTAGAAATTTAAAGCGAAAATTTCTGTCTAAACAGCAAATCGACTTATAGGAGAAATAAATGGACGCAAATCTCTATCCACCCAAAACCAAAACTGGTAGAAAAACCCGCTAAGTTTCCAAAAACGGTCGGCCTTTGAAGGTAGTGATATCATTCCACCAGGGAAAGGCCGCCAAGGTTAATCCTATTAGTTTAGTTATTCGCACATACTAATAGTTCGAAAAGTTAAATGAAAACTAGAAGATTGCTACTGGCGGTAGCAATCTTCAAGTTTTCATTTAACGTCTAAAGTATTATTCGGTGCGATTAACTTGGCTAATAGGATTAACCTTGGCGGCCTTTTCCTGTGGAATGATATCACTACCGTCAAAGGCCGACCGTTTTGGGAAACTTGGCGGATTTTTCTACCAGTTTTGGTTTTGGGTGGATATCACAACTTTCATAGGACTGTGAACGTACATAAGGTTACACCGTCTGTTTAAGATGCTTCAATCCCATTTTTGCACACACTGGCTAACAATCGCTGATTTCGTTCGCTTCGCTCACTCAATCAGCGCATCAGCGCATCTCTATACGAGTATGGCAGTGATCTGCTGATTGGACTGGTATGCCGGTTCGAGTCCGGGTCGCATCACTCTCGGATGAAGCGTAAGTGGATAAAGGTGACTCGCTGTGACATTATAATTATTTGCAGTGTATAAATATTTTGATTTTTTTTGCTTCTGAATAAGTCGACTTTAAGGGCAAATAGGTGTTCCATGATACATGATCGGCCTAAAAAAAACCAAAAAAAAAACCAATTAATATCCATTTCATACAGCATTTTATACAAGAAAAAGACAGAATTTGAGATTTATCAATTTTAGTACCATTTCTTGCCACGAGATGGCGTTGTTAGCAAAGTGCGTTAACCAAAGCGCACTTTAAATAACGTGCATTTTTCAGGTGTTACATTTTTCGGTCAAATATTTGTGGTTTTTAGGAAAAAAATTTAAAAAATGTACGAATAAAAGTTAAATCAGTTAACACAATTTGCTAACAACGGCGTCTAGTTCCAAGAAATGGTAATAATCACAAATAATAAGAATTGGCAAATCACAAATTCTTTCTTTTTATTGTATAAAATGCTGCATGAATTTAATTTTAATTGTTTTTTTTTTTACATATAAGAGAGAAAAACGACTTATTATTGTAATAAACAAGAGTGCTTCTTTACATTTGCCCTATAACTATACCAGTTCGGCTGCCCATCCAAATTAAAATAGTGCCCGCCTTTGCCCCCATAGCTAGCTTATTCTAGCGACGTCACTGCAACCTGCGCTCAAGGGCACTGGCAAGGGTTTCGTGACGTCTAACTTTTCTTCTCGCGTCCTCGGCTGAGGTCAAACTTATTTTTCTTTTCTGTTCAATACGTAACAGACATCAGCAAAGTAAAGATGTCGCCCGGCTAAACTAGTTTTCTGTTCGATGCGATCAGTATTGCCGGCAGACGCGGTTGATAAATCTAAAACGAGTTCAGTAAAAAACACTAAGATGAATATCTTACTGGATCGAGAGGAGTAATGACTTTATTTTTATTTTTTTTTGTTTTATGAATAACGTTTTATGTAGATCAGCATGATTGTTAGGTTTGGTTATAGCAGCAGAACGCTCCCTTAATAACGGAAATTAGAGTATGAAAAATATAGCCGAACGCAGGTTTATGCGAAATCGTCGTCCTTAAACAGGACAAAGGGCTCGAGAAGAGTTAAATAAATACGGATGCAAACCTGTTTCCGTTGCCTTTTGGACTTAAATGTTAGACTGCATAAGCTTAGCTTTTTGACGCGCTCCCAGCCGTAGCCATGGCGCCAGAAGGAGAGAAGGGACAATTTTGCTAGATAAATCCCATCGGAAATTCCTAGGTTTTTTTTACGTGCCACAATCGACATCAAAATATACTTATTTTGAAAATTTTGAAAATTTGTTCGTTTTCGGGGTTTCCATACTAATTTTCAATAATTGTTTTTATTCCGTATTGAGCGTCGTTTTGTTTTTCTTTTTCAAACACAAGGCCCGCCTTGTGCGCGACAACACCAAAACACCGGCCGTTCGTACGCTATGTAATAGTTATTGGTTAGAAGCGAGAGGTTATCGGTTTTCAACCAACGGCTGCGATCATTGGCCCGGCTCGAGTATGCAAAGGTCGAGGGCGTCATGGGGAGGCTTTAGGTTGTTTATCGTTCCCAGGATAACGCCCGGCAAATACAGCGTAAAACAAAGGCATGAACATGCTTCGCACGTCCCCCCACAGTTCTGATTGAACACTGCGCTCTGCCACTGTGTACGTGAGTGCTCACTGATTGTACACACGGTTAATAAACATAAATGAGTAAAGGATTCATAACAAAGTACGTATGTATTTTTTTTTTATGAATTGTTATATACGCGAAATATCCTTAATTTTCTCAGTTTTACTCCAAGTGCCGGAGTGAACCTGACCCGCTTTATAATTGAATTCGTCCAGGTTGCCCTTCGCTACTTCCCAAAGAACACCTACACAGCAACAGTAAATAAGGCACAGGGCGTACATAATCTCAAATTTTTTTTTATAATTAATTATTTATAGACTTTTTGCATTGCGCGGTCAGCGAATTTTGGAGAATAAACTCACACAACACCAACAACAAGAAAAAAAATATAAAAAAATCCCAAAATCGTAATTAGCGACCTTCGTAAATGCGAACGCCACCCGTTCCTTCACACCCTAAGAATACCACTACAGGCCAACATTATATTTTTTAATGACCTTTAAGTGGACCAAGTTCCCTTCCACTTTGCAGAGTCATGAGCATGATGGGAAGGGAATGGCGGAGCCACCCATGACGTCATAATTGTGTTGGGGCTTTATGCGACGCTGCGTGGAGCCAATTAAAGCAACATCCTTCTCAGCGTTCATCCATGCATTGGGGGACAGACAGACAGACAGACAGACAGCCATCACTTGGGTGAATAGCCTCGTCAGGGGCGAACATTGAACGAAAAGGCATTTTTTTTTAGAATTATTTAAAATTCATTTGGAAAAAAAAATGTTTGGAAAATCCATCAGTTTTTCTTTGTTTATCAAATAACAATGATTTATTAATAATCACCTGTCAACGACGACTATGAGGAAACCCCGCTGTCTTTATTTTGAATCTTCTGTACAGCCGGAACGGTGGGAAGATTGAAGCAACGATTTTGCCTGTCCTTCCGTCGCCTTTTTCTGTGGTAGTCAAGAGACTTTAAAAAAAAACGGCAAATTAAAACGTCGTTACCTCCTTATAGCTAACGAGCTTTTTCGGCGTAACTCAACGGAATAATAACCATTGAATCGTCGTATTTAACCACTACAGGAAGACACGCAACCGCAAAGAACAAAAAGAATTCGTTAACGACACACATTAGCTTCATTTAAAACTCTCTTGACATCATGTTGCATGAATGAATGGGCCCCATATTCTCAAACCCCATGCTCCGTTAGGTGCAACTTACGTAAAAATAATTAGAAAAAAGAAAGGTAAAAAACAATTAGGCCGAAAATTTGAAAATTGGGCCTAAAATCTAAAACTAGGCCTAAAAGCGAACACATTTTCCACCAGCAGTTGTGATGGTTACTACTTTTAGATTATATAACAGCGATCGCTGTTGCAGTGCGTGATAGAGGTGTGCTCCTCAACATTTTCGTTGAAAATGCGGCGGCAGGTTACAGAAGACTGGTTGCGACTAGGTAGTCGCTGCAGCCGCCTGTTTATGCCCCACCCTTCCCAAGAACATGGGTACGCCACTGCTTCCCCTAAGATTCTGGAAAAAATGAAAAAAATTCAGTGCACTTGGTTTCAGATTTACCCTCGATTTCAAACATCAAAATATGTAATTCAAACATGGGCACCAGTGTGAAGATTTCCATTAGGCCGCGAAAAGAAATAACATTGTTTCTCATAAGCGCCCGCGTCAATAATTACGAGCCGCGTCATTCATTTATATTGTTAAATAAACAAAAAAATGCGCGCGCATCCATTCGGGAAAAATGTACTTTATTTTTATTACGTGCTTTGCGTATTAAACGTGCCGGTCTGTCTGTAGCTAACAAGAGCCTGTTGTTCAGCACTACGCTGCTTGTAGACAAACGAAAGGCTACTGTTCAGCAAAGAATACCCAGCAATTATTAACAGCGCACTGCTTCTGCAAATTCCAGGTTTTAGCATTCTTCATTTCAGTTGTACATTTTATAGAGCAGTGACACGACGTAGTATGATTGTATAATAACTCTATGCTGGAGCCTTAATGGGTTAGCTGCAAGGGGCACTGCAGAGAGGAATAGAAGGGCGTCATACTGAAGTCAATGCTGTGAAGAGTGATTTCTTAGACCTAAAACGCGCGATTTTTGTTGTTGGAGAAAACAACGTTATTTTAAGCCTAAGAAATCCTCTCTTCCGTTGTTTTTCCCTCCAATTTTATATAGTGCACCTTGTAGTTACGCCCTCCAAAACCCATACTGGTGCCAATATGGCGGCAAATGTCACTGCTCTATAGGCTGATTTCAACTGATTTTTAAGAACGTAAGGGAAAGCTGCACATTTTTCAGTTTAGTAAACACAAAAATTACACAGACGAAATGATTTTGCGATTTTAATCATTTTATGTTCCTGCCTGCATAAACCAGGGATTCAAAATATGCTTTTCCACTTTTTATCGCATTTTTAGGGAAGCTTCATAAAAGAAAAAAATCTCTCCCCCCCCCCCTCCAGTATACAAAAAATATTACCGTGCCTAGGAGTGGCCCGATAATTCGATAATATCGCGCTAAAAAATTTCATCGATTATCGTATCGCACTTTTTCTGATTTATCGAATTATCGTGCAAACCCCGGTGCTTAAATTGCCATATCTCTGAAACCGTAACGGCTAGAAACAAGAGGTTTGCGGCGTTGCGTGAAAAATTAAAAGGACTAGTCAACCAAGTGTGAAATACGGTTGCTAACCACTTTAGCTGATTGGAGAGTTAGTTTATCGCAAACAATATTTAAGCAGTAAGTAGCAGCACAACTGCTAATTGTTTCTACATGATGAGGAAGTAATGGACAATGGCAAATGTATTTTCATGTCTATAGACTATAGAGCAGTGACATTTTCCGCCATATTGGCACCAGTATGGGTTTTAGAGGGCATAACTACAAGGTGCACTACATAAACAAGCGGCTACAGCGACTGCCTAGTTGCACCGGTCTTCTGTACAGTTCCTCCACTTCCAATGTTGAGGCGCACACCTCTATCATGCATTACAACTGCTGTTATTATTTAATTTAGTTACGTCGAAGCAGTCTATTAAACAATGGACGTTGTAAACAATGGACGCGTCGAAGCAGTCTATTAAACAATGGACGTTGTAAACAATGGTCGTCAATATCTGGTACTGTTGCGAAGTTGAAAAAAGCGACGGACGGACGGACAAAGTCGTTGCAATAGTCTTCTCGCCGGTTACGGCGTACAGAAGACTAAAATGGAGGGAAAAACAACGGAAGAGCGAATTTCTTAGGCTTAAAATAACGTTGTTTTCTCCCAACAACAAAAATCGCGCGTTTTAAGTCTAAGAAATCACTCTTCACAGCATCGGCTTCAGTATGACGCCCTTCTGTTTCTCTCTGCAGTGCACCTTGCAGCTAACCCATTAAGGCTCCAGCATAGAGTTATATACAATAATACTACGTCGTGTCACTGCTCTATTGGTCAAATTGCGAGTGTCGCGCAATTCATATTCTTGAAGGCTGCACTGTGGGCTTCAGACAAGGTTTTTTTAATGTTTTTTTTTAAAAAGGGTTATTCCAGCCTCAAAATTTGTTTTATCGAGGTGTTATCGATTATCGCGATAATTTAAAAAGTTTTATCGGGATAAATTTTTTTGGTGTCGTGCCAGCCCAAGCCGTACCGCATCAGACTTTGAGAGGTTAAAATAATAAAAGTAAAAACCGCCCACTCATATCGACATTACGAAAAACAAGACACTTATTTTATCGGCCGTATATCTGCATTCAGTTTTATTTTGGCGACAACAAACTTAAAATCAACTATTTCTAATTTTAAATTTTAAAAAATAAATAAATAACGTATGTTGGTTCGTCTTGTCCTTTCAAACTTAATTGCCCATTAAATGCGTGGGAGAGTTATTTTATTGGGTAGGACGGAAGTTAATGGCCTAGCATTTCCCAATTATTATCATTATTAAATGCATATCGCCCACTCTATTGTCTTATATTTTGCAATAAGCGTTATTTTTTCCTTCGTCATACGGTAGCCATGGATACAGGAAGTGGGTCGCCGACTTCCTTTGTGAAATGTGCTCTGCTATTCGCTAAAATTGTAAAAGCCGTTTTAAAATGTGGATCAAATTTTTAATGCGTTTAATTTTAAATTTTAGCCCCAGCCTGCAACTTCATGGTGCGTGTAATTTTTTGCGCTAGTCTTAATAGAATTCCACCCCAAAAGTGGACAAAAAAAACTAGGGTAAAACGTATACGTATACCATGCTTTGAAAAGTAGTTCAATTTGGCGTAAAGAGAACGTAATTAAATTACGTAGGAGGTGGTCCACGGGGCTTATAACTACCCCCCCCCCCGTTCCCTCCCCTATCACGCAGTAATTCACACCACAACAAACAAACAACGAATCGGTCTGTTTTTCTGTTTTGTAATTTTGAACGGTTGATTTAAACATCGTTTTCGCCAAAAGTTGAGACATTTTGACGTTCACCTGTGCTATATTTAAGTCTTGACCTATTGCTTTCAGAAAAGCACCATTCAGAACCTCTCTAAAAGAGAGCTTTTTAAAGACGCTTTTCCGAAGGTGATAGATTGGGTCGCTACCAACTTAGGTGGGCAGGAGGAAATTTGGGGGGGGGGTGGACATTATGGATTTTTTTGGACTTCTCGAGAGCTGGGGGGGGGGGGTTGTAATTTTTTA